>ML340733.1:0-51182 GCA_005239505.1 Nicotiana paniculata | reverse complement strand
AAATTAATCCTCAAAACTCAGGTTTGCGGTTGCATAATGGACCGCATAATTGGTATGCGGGTCACACAATGCACTGCAAAACTGATGCTCAGAAATGAGCTTCACTGGACAGGTCTACGACCATTTTGCTGTCGCATAACCACTTCTGCGGTCGCAGAATTGCATTATGTCAGCCTTTAGTAATTTGGTCATAACTTTTTGTAGGAGTGTCCAAATGACAAACTTTTTTAAGAGATAGAAACTAGACTCAAATATGTTTCATTTTATAGGTTTTTAATAACATAAAACCTTATATATATGTATATATGCTCTTCCAAAGTTTGGTCTTGTGCGTACTCATTTAGAATTATAGCCTATTATGTAATTTTCAAACTTGACTTAGACTTAGGCCTCTCCTTAGACCCCACATTACTTATTATATGCCTCGTACACTTATTACCATATCCCTTTGATATAAATCATATCAATATCTCTCTTCTTCACATAAATTAATATAATTAGCCTACCTTGGCACCCCATAATCTTAAATTACTTAGCGAAATTTTCCGGAGCATTACATAAATAGCCCTTTAGGATTTTATTTTAGTTAGACTTGATGAATGATATACTTGAACAAATTCAAGTCTCACACTCTATCCTCATCTTTTAATAAAAGCATTTATGTTTATGCCTTGAATTCCTTTATTGCTTTATTTATGCTTTCTTTAGTGATAGATTAGTCTTAGTTGGTGAGCAATTAGTAGTGAATGCTTAATTGCTTAATTACTTTATCCGGACTTTCAAGAGTTGTGAATCTCTTGAGGGTTTCATAGCTTAGGGTTACAATTGATTAAGTTCATAGAGGTAATTAGGTTTTCATATACTAATTGGTTCTTGTTCTTCCAATCAATTGTAGGTCTAACTCTTATTTTTGATTCCTCGTGTTTTGCTATATCTGTGTTTTCGATATGATTCCGTCTCATTTATTCAATCTTGCACTTAATTATTCCCCTTCATAGCTAACAATAGAGTACTATCTACAACTTTAGCTTAACTCGAATGTGGAAACTATAGATTGCACATAAGATTAAATAGAGTAAATTCTTGAATCCGGGCATCAGAGAACAGATTCAAGATTAGGATATATATATTCTAGTTGTAGTACTTGGTAATTTTGATAGGAAATACACATGCATTCTTGTTAATTATTATTCTATAGACATAGTCTTAGGTTGGCTTGAATAGCCGAGCGAGGCGTTGAAAGAACTTCCCGAGCAAAATAAATCCTGCTAATAAATGAATTAGATAAATCAAGTGATTAAATCAATCGGAAGACTGTAATAGGAGAGATTTATCCTGTAACCCCGGAATATTCCCATATCAATGAATTCTTGCTAATTGTTTGTTTGCTATACTTGCAATCTCATTTTCTTGTTTGCCTATCTTTTTCGTAGTAATTTAGTTAATGAAAATCGCAATCATCTTCCTCACAACCGCTTGACCAACATATTCACAAACAGTTTAAATTGGACTAGTTGATCATTAATCCTCGTGGGAATAATAATTCCTCATCACTTTATTACTCGTCAACCACGTATACTTGCGTGTGCATTTGGAGCCAACAAGTTTTTGGCGCCGTTGCCGAGGATTTAGAAATTAGCTACTTGTATGAAATAAGATTTTATTTGTTTTTGTTCGAGAGTAAATTTATTTTGCTTTTTCTGACTCTACAGGTGTTCACATTGAATTCTAAGAGGAATTAACAGTTTGAAAGATCTTCCTCCTTTTGATCCTAAACCCGAAAAACTCTTCCACAGGTTAAGGAGGGAGGCAAAAGCAAGATAAAGAATTGCAGAGTTGGCATTGTAGTCCAACCACAACCAATCGAGATGGCAGAAAATGAAGAGAGAACGATGATTGAGGCTGCAAGGCCTAGTCTCGCGAACATGACTCAGGCTATCGTGAAGCCTGATATAGCTGGGTATTTCAAGCTGAAATAGTACATGGTGCAACTGATTCAATCCATAGGGCTATTTGTGGGGTTGCCTGGTGAAGATCCCCAAAGGCATATACATAACTTTATTGTGATTACAGATACATACAACTATCTAAACGTCTCCAAGGCCTATATCAGACTAACTTTGTTTCCCTTTTTTCTAATGGGGGAATTTAAACAAAGAGACCGCAAACTCGATCCACACCATGGATGATCTAGTACGAAAATTCTTAATCAAGTTTTTTTCCACTAAGAAGAACAAGGCACTGAGGAGCCATATTCTTGGGTTTCAACAGCGAGATGGTAAGACACTTCATCAAGCTTGGAAAAGATACAAGAAACTCCTTAGAGACTGCCCACATCATTGTTAGACAAATGAGGTACTAGGAAATACGTTTGTGGATGATTTGAATGAGGCCTCCAAATTGAATCTAGACTCCGCTTGTGGAGGAAGTTGCATGAAAAATCCATATAGTGAGATTCAGACTCTACTAAATAATTTTACTGCAAATGATCATAACTAGCAAGGTGAGGGTGAACCAAGAAGGATGATAAAAGAGAAAGCAACAGGTACACTTGAGCTAGATGAGGTGTTAGCCATGCGGGTAGAAATTTCTAAACGTACCAACCAAGTGTCCAAGATGGCTGAGTCAAGGGCATCGGATATATCAGGTTAAAGGGATGGCCACTCAAAATCATATAGGCCTCAAGGGAACTACAATCAACCTTAAAAGCCACCTTAACAGGTAGAAAATGCACTAATGATATTGTGAAAAAGATGTTGATGGATAACCAGCAACTGAGGACTGAATTTCGAAATATAGAGAGGCAAATTGGGTAGTTGGCTGCACAACAAAATACTCGACCTACAGGGGCCCTTCTGAGTGATACAAATATGAATACTCAAGTAAATACCGTAACTTTGAGGAATGACAGATAATTGGAAGAAGTACCAAAAATAAAGAAAGAAAAGGTTACTCCTGAGGGTGACTTGGTTCCTAAAACTATGGTAGAAACTGAGAAAGAGACTGAGGAAAGTGAAAAGACCTCAATTGCAAGGCCACCTCCCCCCTTTCCACAAATATTAAAAAAGAAAAGTGTTGACAGATGTTCAAAAAATTTCTTGATATGCTGAGCCAAATTCAATTGAATCTCCCATTGGTTGATGTGCTACGTGAAATTCCAAAATATTCCAAGTACATCGAAGATATTGTGGATAATAAAATAAGATTGACAGAGTTTGAGAAAATGGCACTTACTGAAGAGTGCACTTCAGAAATTCAAAGAAAGTCGCCCCAAAATTTGAAGGATCTGGGAAGCTTCACCATACCTGTTTGAATTGGTGAGATAGATGTGGGACGGGAACAGTGGCCTCGGGCGCTTGATTTCCTCATTTGCATCTGTTTGAGTGTTGATGAGTTGAGAAATAGTGGAGCTGCTGCCTATACCTCCCTTCTTGTCCACACACTAACACTCCTCCAAGGTTATCATGCGAACATTTGTTTGCGAGTTCCCACTGATGCTCTTCCCAAAGTGACCTCAAAGATTTCAAGGACCTTAGTGAAGAGGAACCCATAGGGTAGACCATGATTGCTATCCTTGAAATCTGTCACTTTCTTCATGTGATCAATCATAATTCTAGGCAGATTGATGGGAGTGTAGGAGTCCAGTGCTTCCAAAAGAACAAGGTCCGCGATAAAGGCCATGGATCTCCTCTCATCCCTAGGTAGCAACACCTTTTTCATCAACTCAAACAACAATTAGTATTCTGGAAGAAATGCCTTCTTGTTCACTCGTTCTCCCGATTCAACATCTCGAGGCTTGATGATGAGTTTCTCAAAATTAGAGGAACATGTTCCCTCTACAGTTGCTAACCCCTCCGTCGTCACCCCAATAATCTCACCAAGAAACGTCTCATCCATCACATAATATTTCCCATTTATCTTCGAGCAAATTGTGTCACCCTCCACTATAAACAAGTCATCATAAAAATTGCGGACCTCCTCCTCATACACTTTTGGACTCTTGATGTCAAATAGATGAGTCCACTTTTGGAAGCTACAAATTTCTACCAAGTTCCTCATTCGAAAGTGATCAAGGATCTTAGAGTCAAACACTCTTCCCACAAAACTTTATGCTTCTTCAAATTTGCTCTCCTCTCAAGCTTAAATAGTTCAACTTTTTCCCTTTTTGAGGAACCAGGTTCCTCACTGCTACTTGGCCTCCTTCTATGAAGCTTACTTTTCTCTACAGGTTTATCCTTCTCAACATCTCCTTCATCACCAACTTCATTATCCTTTTCAGATAGAACCTTCGTTGGTTTCATAGAAACTGCTTTCTTTGATGTTTTCCTGACAAGAGGAGCAGGTTCCTTAGCCGTATCTTCATCATCAACCTGTACCACATTTTTTGGAGGCATAACCTCCTCATCAATGAGCCTACTTTTAACAAGCCTTCAACGCACTGTCAAGTGCACTGTCAAGTGCAACCTTTTTCCCCTGCTGCTTAGTGGTGGGGCGTTTAGGAATAGAGTCTTTTGGGACCTTCCCACCACTCTAGAAGCTATGAACTATGCAATAGACATATCATCAGGATCATCCTCACTATCACCAGATTCTCCTTGAGACACCGACTTTATCTCAGGATATACGACCTCCAAAGGGGATATATAAGGGGGAGCAAAATGGGTAGGGTCATCACTGTCCAGGGGTTGTCTTGTAGAACTAGGAGTTTTGTCCCAAGTAGGAGCAGAGAACTCCTCTTGGGTAGAGGGACTAGGTTCCTCTGTAGGCTCCCCTATAGTACTTACCAGTGCTTGGTCACTTTGAAGCACCTGGACCCCATTTCCTTATTCTTTCCCCTGAGTCCCCGTACCCATATCACCAATCAAAGAATCCCCAACTAGACTTTCCACAACAACAGTCAAATAATTCTCATCTATCTCACCCTCATTACCCGACAATGCAGTACTAGTAAAAGATGATGGAGTATTATCTGATGTTGATGATCATATCAAACCCATGAGTACTTGGAGTTTCAGAAACACCAGACACATGCACACCATCCACCAGACCAGGAACCAACATTTCATCCACAAGTTCTTCCTCAACACGCTGACTAGACACTTCTACTCCTTTATCTCCTTCCACTATTTCTTTTGTGGTTTGGAAAAAGCGAGAAGTTGAGGTAGGACCTTCTGATTTGGCCTTATCTGTAGTAGCATATGGTGATAGAGAAACAATAAGCTTTTTAGGATTTTGGCTTTTTCAGGTGCAATGCAGAGTAGAACCAGATAGTGTATGGGTGGAGACTATGGATGGGAGTTGGTTGGAAATTGGGGATTTTGTTGGTAAGGGTTGTGGCTCCAATCCAGACGTCTTTTCTTCAGAAGACAGTGACACAATAAAGATTTCTTTAGAGAATTTCAGAGACTCAAATTGTGGTGAAGTCATTTTTGATTTTGAAAGCACGAAGACACAAAGAAGAGGGTTTGGGAGAAGAGAAGTGTTCGATGTTGACAGTGAGGAGAGAGACAAACTTTTGGGGTATTTAGAGGAAAATGAGGGATCGTTTACAATTGGGTGTGAGAGAAGCGATAGGTATTCCGGTTGGTTTGTAACGGGTGCGGTATTTGGGTTAAAGAGGTATTGGAAAAGGCGAAAGCAATTAATGACGTGACACACAAGCAATTCAAAAAGCATATAAGTGTAAGAGTAATTACTAACCTTAGTCATGGGAATCAGGTTCCTGACAAAGTTTGAAAATTTGAGCATCCACTTCCAAGTAGTTGCAATGCCATCAGGCACTTTCTTGTCCTGAATTTTTCATGTGTGTCTACCTGTAGCGGTATTGGATTGAGTTAGAAGTTGCAAGAAAACACTTTTTAACAATTTTGCCTTACCATCCTTTCATAGCCATTCATTAAGGATCCGGTTCCCAGTTCAACTTAATCAATCCCAACTCTAGACGATTTCTTTCAAAATGCTCTCTGCTCAGTGCTTTGATAAAGATATCTGCTACCTGATCCTCTGTTTTGCAAAACTTCATACAGATGAGTCCCTTTTCATCATCGTCCCTCCAGAAATGATGCTGCACATCAATATGCTTTGTCCTCTTATGCTGAACCAAGTTCTTTTCCATGTTTAGAGCACTTGTATTATCACACAATAATGGCACACAATATGAAAACACACCAAAATCTTCTGATTATTTCTTGATCCACAACAGTTGGGCACAATAGGAGGCAGCTTCCACATTCAGCTTCTGCAGTAGAGAAAACCACAAAGTTTGTTTCTTTGTACCCCATGAAATTAAGCATGACCCAAGAAAATATGCCATTCTAGATGTACTATTTCTATCCACCAACTATCCAGCATAATCAGTATCACAATACCCAATTAAGTCAAATTATCTCCTGGGGGATAATAGAGGACCGGGTCTTGCGTTCCCATGAGATACCTCAGAATTCTCTTGTCAGGCTTCAAATGAGATTCTTTTGGACTTGATTAAAATTTGGCACATAACCTAACGCTAAACACAATGTCAGGTCTGTTGGTTTTCAGGTACAAAAGTGATCCAATGATACCCCAATACATAGTTTGATTTATGGGAGAACCAGGTTCGTCCATGTCTAGATGAGTGGTAGTAGCAATGGTTTTTGATCTTTCCATTTCTAATCTTTTTAGCAGCTCATTGATGTACTCCTGCTGACTTATAATAGTTCCTTTAGAGGTTTGCTTTACTTGTAACCCAAGAAGGAAGTTTAGCTCCCCCATCATGCTCATCTCAAATTCACTTCCCATGAGATTTGCAAACTCCTCACAAAGGGAATCATTTGTTGCACCAAAAATGATTTCAGCAACATAAACTTGCAAAATCAGCAGGTTCCACCCTCGTTTCTTTAGAAACAGAACGTTGTCAATTTTTCCTCTAGTGAAATCATTTTCCAGAAGGAACCGGAACAATCTATCATACCATGCACGAAGGGCCTGCTTTAATCCATATAAAGCTTTGTCAAGTTTGAAGAAATGTTCAGGATGTTCATGACATTCAAAACCAGGTGGTTTCTTGAGAAGAACTTCCTCCTTCAAATATCCATTCAGAAATGCACTCTTAATATCCATTTGAAACAATTTGAATTCCATATGAGATGTAAAAACAATAAGAATTCTGATGGCTTCCATTCTAGCAACAAGAGCAAAGGTTTCATCGTTGTCAATTCCTTCTTCTTGACTGGACCACTAACATGACTTTATTCCTTATTGTATTGCCAAACTCATCGAGATTTTCTGAACACCTACCAAGTTCCAATCACTGTTCTATCTGAGGGTCGAGGAACCAGGTGCCACAGTTTGTTCCTCTCAAATTGATGGAGCTCTTCTTGTATAGAAGCAATCCAGTCAGTATCTTTCAATTCTTCCTTGATATGTTTTGGCTTAATTTAAGACAAGAAGGTTGCGAAGGAAAATATGTTTCTTGCCTTGGATCTAGTCTGAATACTAGATTCCAAAGGAGTGATCGCATTTTGAAGAGGATGTGAGCTCTTGTGCTTCCAGTTAGACACCTAGGTTTCAGGATGTGAGGGACCGAATTCCTCCATGTATGACCCATCATTGGAATCAATAGAAGTATGAATGCCACTTCTTTGCTCTGCTTCAGGAGTGCCTAATACAACATTAGCAATTCTATTGTGAGCTTTAGTTTCTATGATGGAGGGACCAGGTTCCTCCAAATCAGCTGGAAGTTATGCTATATCTTCTTCACTAGTCTCCTTGACTTGACTTATTAGATCATCCTTCCCGTTTGCCATATCAATAACGTCTCGAGGGACCTTTGAGTAGTCTCTATATTGATCATCCTTATCATGTGAATCTTTCCCACTTGAGTCGTGAGATTCATCAAAGATCACATGTATAATTTCCTCTATACATTAAGTCCTTTTGTTGTAGACTTTGTATGCTTTGCTTTGAGAAGAGTAACCACGAAAGATTCCTTCATCACTTTTAGCATCAAATTTACCCAATGCATCCTTACCATTATTGAGAACGAAGCATTTGCATCCAAATTCTCTTAGGTAAGTTAGCTTTAGTTTTCTCCCATTAAGCAATTCATATGGGGTCTTGTCAAGCAGGGACCTGATCATGCACTTGTTAATCAAATAACAAGCAGTGTTCATAGCTTCAGCTCTGAAGCTCTTTTTCACACCACTGTCATTCAACATCGTCCTAGCAATGTCTTCCAGAGTCCTATTTTTCCTTTCCACAACACCATTTTGTTGAGGTGTTCTGGGGGCAAAAAAATTGTGACTTATACCATTTTCAGCACAAAATTTATCGAATTTTCTATTCTCAAACTCGGTTTTGTGATCAGATCTAATACCCGCAATATTATAGCCTATCTTTACTTGAATATGCTTCACAAATGCCACAAAAAACTGGAAAGGTTTCATCCTTGGTCCTGAGAAATAAGGTCCATGTGAATCTGGAGCACTCATCAAGAATAACGAAGATGTACTTGTTTCCTTCTTTCCTAGGCATTCTCATAGGTCCATATGAAGAATATCCAGTGGCCTTGAGGTGCTCACTTCCTTATTTGGTTTGAATGCGCACTTGACTTGCTTTCCTTTCACACATGCATCACACACTTTGTGAACTTTAAACTTTGGCAGTCCACAGACCAAGTCCTTCTTGATCAGCTTGTTCAACAAAGAAAAACTTGCATGCCCTAATATTCTATGCCATAGCAACATTCTGAGAGTCAAAATTAGCAACATAAATATTTGTGAAACTTTTTGCAATCAGAACCACTTTACCAGTTATAATATTGGTGAATATACATGATTTTGACACAAACTCCACTTTATTTCCCTTGTCATAGATTTTTTAGAGACACTTCAAAGGCTATATTTCAAGCCATTCACATAATACACATTTTCAATTGAGTGAGAGAGTGTTTTGTCGATCCTAACACCATAATGTATCCCTTTTTTCCATTTCCAAAGGACACACTACCACCTTGCAGGGCCTTGAGCAAAATGAAATCATCCATTCTTCCAGTCATATGTTTAGAGCAGCCACTATCCATGTACCATTTTGGACTGCTTCCCTTCACTAATTCCTGCACAAAAGAATTAGAGATTAGACTTAGGAAGCAACAAGTTTGGGTCCCTTGTAATGAGGGAATGGATGAATCAGACTTCTTTATGTCCATGCAGGCATCACACATTTCTTTTTCAGAGAATCAGGTTCCTTAGCAGTAGATATTTTTTCAACAATATTTTTTTTGTTGGGACTGAAACTTTGCTTTACAGTAATCTTTGTAATGACCAGTTTTACCACAATGAGTGCAAAGCTAGTTATCAGGCATAGTAACATACTTGCTATGTGGGTTATAGGTAGATTTAGCTTTGTGGAACCCAATTTCTTGCCTGTTGCCCCCATTATTTTTACACATGGAAGTGATTGTATCAAAGGACCAGGTCTTTTTCAGAGATTTATCTAGATCATTTTAAACCCTTCTTAAGTCTTCCTGAGGTTGTCTATTCTTTTCAAGTTCAACAATAAGACTCAATATTACTTTTTTGAGTTCATTTTCAAGCTTAAGGTGTGCCTCACTTTCCACTTCCTTTCATTTAGAGAAGTTCATGCATTTTTTAATTTAATTTTTTAAGAGGATATTTTCTTTATTTGTTTCCTCCACTATTTCCTTCAGATCCTAGATCTACAACCACTAAATCATCTCTCTCTTGTTCTAACTTCCGATTTACCCAGTTAAAATATTTTTATCATTAATGAGGTTGTGGTAAGCATCAATTAAAACATTAGCTAAAGAAACCATCTTATTTTGAGAATAAGACTTCAAATTTCTTTGAACATCAAGAAAGTTTATCTCATCATCATCATTGTCTTCATCCTCATCAAATTTTGCCCTCAATGCAAATATGGAGTCATACTCTGCAGATTCTCTTTCAACGGCCATCAGGGAGGTGTCTCCATTTTCATCATCACCCTCAGATTCACTAGAGGAATCTCCCTAGGCAGACAGAGCTTTCTTCACAACATTATCAACGACATCTATTCTCTTAAACTTCATTTCGGGGACCGGGTTCCTCTTAACCGCCTTGTCCACGTTGTGTTTGTAGTGGTCATGCTTGTCGAGAGGACACTCTCGATGAAATGTCATGTATTTCCACACATGTGACAACAATAATAACCTTTGGTGTTTCTCCTAGAGCTTCCTTTCTTGGGGATTCCTCCATTTTTATGAACCATTTTCTCGAATCTCTGAGTAAGATGGGCCATGTCCGTGTCTGCCTTGAGAACCATGTTCTTCTCTTTTTTGGGTTCTTTTCTTTCAAGATCCTTCTTCTTTTTCATCTCATAGGTTTTTAGATTTCCAATGAGTTCATCAGTGGCTAACTTTTGCAGATCCTTGGCTTTCGTGATAGCATTAACTTTGATCTCCCAAGAACCTAGTAATACATTGAGTTTTTTTGGCCAGTTTGTTTCTTGGGATAACTTCTCCAAGGGAATGAAGCTCATTAATGATGAAGGTAAAGCGATTATGCATATCCTGAATAGACTCATCCTTCTTCATCTTAAAGAGTTCGTACTCAGTAGTAAGCATGTCGATTTTTGACTGCTTGACTTGAATGGTTCCCTCTTATGCAGCTTAGAGAGCCTCTCAGATCTCCTTGGCAGATTGACAGGTTGAGATGCGGTTGTACTCGTCTTGTCCAATGACGCAAATGAGGATCTTAGTTTTTTTCTATGGCTTTCTGATCAACATCATTACATTCCTTCCTTGTCTTTGGAACAATAACTATTCCCTTGCAATGGTATTCATGGGGACGAAGGGTCAATCACAAATAATATCCCAGAGCTTTAAATCTTCTACCAAGAAAAATTCGTGCATTCTTCTCTTCCACCACCTATAGTATTGGCCATTTAATCTTGGTGGTCTGTAGGTTGATTGTCCTTCTTCAAAATTTGGTGGAGCAGCCATGTTGATTCTTTCTAGGTGTTAACTTTTTAGAAAGAACCTGCTCTAATATCAATTGATGTAAACTAAGGGTCCACCAAAATTTATAGAGAACATTGTTCTCTAACAGTTTTCACAGTATACAACAGTAAGTAAAGAACACAATGAATGTCACGACCCAAAATCCATAAGGTCGTGATGGCGCGGGACATCATTGTCAGGTATGCCAATCATTATTTATTCGAAATAATTTCCGGTTTAAACATTTATGAAAAATATTTCCTTTCACTTTATTACATATTAACTAAAACAAAATCTGTTAAGTAAAAAACGGTTTAAATATTACACTTTAGCAAAATATATCCTAACACATCCCAGAACCCGGTGTCACAAGTACATGAGCAATTTCTAAGAATTTATACAATCATCACAAAGCCTGTCTGAAATACAAATTGGACAAGGAAATTTAAAATGAAAATAAATACAGTACGAGGGAGACTCTGTCAGCTGCAGATCGTCTCCGGATGATGCAGCTCGCCTAAGTCTCCGAATCCTCCACATTGCTATAAAAGTACGTGTGCAATAAAATGCACAACAAGTGTAGCATGAGTACAAAAATAACGTGTACTCAGTAAGTCGCCCGCCTAACCTCAGAGAGGTAGTGACGAGAGGTCAAATTAGACACTTGCTAAAGATCAATTTAGAATACTCAAGTGTGACACTAAGCATGATTATCATAGGCAATTTATTAAGAACCAGGAATAAATATTATCAACTCCGTTCACATTTAGCACTTTATATCCTCCTCATATTAATAACAATTAATCAACATGGGTGATTTACTCAAATAACAATTAATCAACGGAAAGGAACAACTTCTTCCAAAATCTTTTAATAACTTTAATTCTCTGTCATTTCAATTGACAACTTAAAATCCCAGGCCAGTAATCAGGCAAAATTCATAGCAACTACGCAGCAAATATCATGTGCAAGCAATGCCAAGGGTCGAACGGCGCAGACCAACAATAACAAACTGTGCATTGCCGAGGATCGAACGACTCGAACCATAGATGCATCTATCTGCCCCGCTCGCGAATCGACCATGCGATGCGGTTATACATACAAATAATAAGGCTAGCCTGCTCGCGAATCATACCTGCGACTCAGGTGCTCATATATACACATATCCATATAATAAATCTGTATTTTATCAAGAAAGCAATTTTTCTCAGGAAAGTGGTAAAATTCTTCTTAAAGGAACATGAAATATAGCTTTTAAATCTTTGTTTTGAAACTCATTTGCCAAGTTTAATGATATTCCATAACATAACCCTACCAGGTATACAATTATCCACAGAAGAATCAATTCTCTTTCTAGATGATTAAAAAAATGAACTCTATTCTTCTTTAGATATTCAATTACGATTTTGATTATATTAGCAGTTTAGTATTACATGCAGGATTACAGGTACAACATGTAAGGCATGCTAGTGGGTCATAGACTACCCGGACATGGCATAATAGTAGCTACGCAAAGACTCCCGTCACCTCGTGCGTACGTAGCCCCCGAAGATAATAGCACATACTTAATTAATTTACCTAGGGGGACAATTCCCCCTCACAAAGTTAGAAAGGAGACTTACCTCGCTCCGAAATTCCATAACCGGCTTCCAAGCCCTTCCGACGACTCCAACGGATGCACATCGCCCCAAAACTATCCAAATAACGGCAAACCAATGAAAATATACTCTAATATTTGCAACAATTCTAAATTATACAACTTCCCAACCCCGCTTAGTGAAATGACCAAAATGCCCTCGGGCCCACGCGCCCGGAATCCAAAATTTCTCGGAGATATATTCTACCCATAGCCTTACTAACTCTAATATACGATTTACTCTAAATTCCATGCTCAAATTCGTGGCAAAAAAATCCAAATTTCCATTATCTAGGTTTCTTTAAGATTCCCCAATTTCGTACTAATTTCCATGTCTAATCCTTGAATATAACTTGTGTTTAACTTAAAAACATAAAGAAATTACTTATCTTGACATTGCATGAAGAAATCCTCTCCTTAAAGCCTCCCAAGATCGACCAAACCAAAGAAGAAATGAAGAAATGGCCACAAATTCTCGGTTTTAAAATATTCTGCCCAGGCCATTTTTCGCACCTGCGATCCAACACTCGCACCTGCGATTCCGCAGGTGCGACCAAACCTCCGCACCTGCGGCTTTACTCAACTCAAGCCAACCTCGCACCTGCGCCCTATAATCCGCATCTGCGACCTCGCAGGTGCGGAAATACCATCGCACCTGCGCTCCCAGCCGGACCATCAATCCTTCACACCTACGGTGCCATAGCTGCACGTGTGGCTCCGCACTTGCAGTGCCATAGCTGCACCTGCGGCTCCGCACTTGCGGTGCCATAGCCGCACCTGCGGCCAAATCCTCGCAGGTGCGGTCACACCAGATGACAGCAAATTCCAGCCTTCTTCAAACTCTCAACTTGATCCGTTAACCACCCGGAATCCACCCGAGGCCCCCAGGACCCCATCCAATTATACCAACCTATTCCAAAACGTAATGCGGACTTGCTCGAGGCCTCAAAGCACATCAAACAACATTGAAACCACGAATTGCACCCAAATCCCAACTTTATGAACTTAGAAATTTCCAACTTCTACATCCGATGCTGAAACCTATCAAATCACGTCCGATTGACCCCAAATTTTGTACACAAGTCATATTCGACATTACGGACCTGTTCCAACTGTCGGAATCGCATTCTGACCTTGATATCAAAACTTTCACTTCCGGTCGGATTTCTCAAAAACCTAATCTCTATCTTTAGCCAAATGACTTCAAAATGACCTACGGCCATCCAAATTCACTTCTGATTGCGTTCCCAACTCCAGAATCACTATACGAAGCTATTCCAGACTCGGAATCCCAAACGGACATCAACATCACTAAAACACGCTTCAAGCCAAACTTAGGAAATTTCTTCAAAAATGCTGACTTCCACAATATGCATCGAAACGCTCCCGGGTTATCCAAAATCCGATCCGGACATACGCCCAAGTCCAAAATCATTATACGAACCTGCAGGAACCTTCAAATCCTGATTCGGAGGTCGTTTACTCAAGATTCCAATCTTAGTTGATTCTTCCAACTTAAGGCTTCTGAAATGAGAATTTTCTTTCCAAATCAACTCTAAACTTTCCGAAATTCAATTCCGACCACACCTACAAGTCATAATACCTGGAATGGAGATGCTCACGACTTCAATCGCTGAACGACACGCTAGAGCTCAAAACGACCGGTCAGGTCGTTACATTCTCCCTCACTTAAACAGACGTTCGTCCTCGAACGTGCTAAGAACTGCTCTGGAGTTATCTGAAATCACTGTTTAACACCTCGAGCACCTGCCCGTGCTACCAAAACCCAGTTGAGTACATTAACTTGATCAAATCTGAAGATTTCTTCTTTTATCCATATAATAAGCTCAGAACCTAGTTCCAATACCTGAAATTTTCTCTGCCAGGCCTAGTTCCAATATATAAACACTGTATCGACTACCACACAACATAGCAGAACATGACTGCATAACTTTGCTGAATTAGCACCATGCACCGCAAGATTCATCATCTAACCACAATGACGTTCCCTGAATCTTAATAGCCAAAATTCCACGAATCTGATGCTCCCAATGCACCTTATGATATATATACATACATCCTGCTATAATGCTGACGATACAACCATAACGGAGGAGATGCGTAGAAATTCATACCCAGTTGCAGAGTTAACAAATCATTGAATATATCATCTTGATTAAAATCATCACCTCATTATGAACCTGAATAACGGTATTTGTTCTTTAATATACACTTCACATAACCGTATCGCACTAATCCCTGATCCGAAAATCTCGTCTCACCCAGTATGAACTGCTCAGACAATAAATCACCCCAAACATAACCAACAGCCTCACATGATACCACATCGCGCCAATAGGCCATAACTCGAACATGATAATAAGAAACAACTCAGGAAGGGACTATTCAACTTACGCAAATGATATGAACTTTTCTTAGAAAATAGGAAGTAAAACATAAGAAAATAAATATAGGAACCTTACTCATCACCACAATATTGCGGCGTGCAACCCGATCCGAATAACATACCCGTGGCGACGTGCCACCCGATCCACACATAAAATTTACATAAGAAGATATATGTACGGAGCTGGTTTGCTCACTATTACAAATTACTGAATATCAATCATAAGCACGCTAAGTGCATAATACCATCCCGGGGAGACTGATAAAGCCGTAGGCTACATAACTCAAGCACAACTGAGGTGCGATATATATATATATATATATACACTCTGGATCTCAAGAGCTATCCTGCTCACAAAACATTCCCACTACGCGGGACCTCAACATATAGGAAATTATCAAGCCGTTTCACAACTGACACGGCAAAATCATAATAACACATGAATTTGACGAAGACGGAAAAACATTCGCTGTTCTAATACCTTTCCATGAAAAGCGCTCTACTGAAATGAACAGGCCTGGCTTATACAGAGCCCATAATCATGTTTAAATCCATCCACAAACATTGAGTCTACCTTGCTCGCACCAACTAAGCTAATAGCTTTTACCTGGGTCCATATTAACCCACTTTCTCTCATAGTACGCAAGAACAACCATCATAGCCGGGACAAACACCCCACAATCCACAACCAAATGAACTGAATGCCTTCCAGGCATAAATTCTCAATTAAGCAATATTGCACTTCTTTAAACTCAGTCCAAATCTTCAATCCATCAAGTGACTACATGTCACACTTTATACAATCTTTTCGCGGTCATGCTTCCACAACCTTCCACACAAGGCAACAAGTCTTCCATCCACCACTGGCCATACTACGCTGTAAGACAAATCAAGAACCCATAACCAGGGTACAAAGACTCTTTCACCGAATATCAATCTCAGGTGACACTAAAGATAACACCAACTTGCTCTAAACTTTCAAATCACTTTTTCTTGCTCTTCAGAGCTTATGACATCCTTATCATCACCGAACCACAATCTCGATTCTTACTCCCGGTTATATACTTCTTACCGCACCTAACATGCCAATATGAGGTAGCGCAAGAATTCCATCATAACTTCTGAACCACCAATAGGGTGAACACTTCATCATATAGAAACCTTTTACTTAACTCAATTCAAGGGTACCATCTCAACACACGAGTGAATTCCCACAATCACCCAACATGCAAATCCTTAAGTAGTAGTCTATACCACCATAACCCTTCCTGGATCCGCCTACACCTGACAGGCCATAACACTCAAATGCTCCCACATGAAATCAGTTACGACGGCCGACAAGCTCCACGCACACCGGCACAAACCACATGCATAACTTAATCACACCGGAGGAAATGATCACTACCGTAAATATGCCATTTCAACCATGGCTAATAAATCTATCTTCTTTTAATCATCTTCAATTGCTTCAGGAATAATAGCAACTTCCTTAAACTCATAGCAAACCCAACCCTGACTCATCCCAAGTGACCTTGATTCACGAGACTATGCTGCCTAAATCCCACAACCTGTCTCATACCCTCCTGATAATCTTTCTACAATCCGGAGTTTATTTCTCTCACTCCTCCAATACTATCCTGCACGCTGAAACATATCATAGAACATTCCATCCATCTTCCTTTTTCTAGAAAATTACTCTGCAAAAGCTCGATTCTTGATCATACTGCTGCCTGAAACTCTCAAACGCCGCATTCTTGACTTTTGAACTCACTAGGACCGCTATTGAGAGTCACCCACTCTGACTGGCCCCGAATACAATCAACTCTAAGGCTCTTCTAGCACATGAAAACCCCTTTCAAGGAAACACGTGACCGAGTCACTATCCTGAAAACTCACCTATGCCTTAAGCAAAATTCTGAATCTTCCAAAGCCTAACCCTGGCCCGACAGGGCCAACTTTTGCACACATTCATCAAATCCCACGCACAATCACCATTTTACTCATTTCCCTTAGCTTTAATAACTTGCCAACACACCGACAATCCACAACCCTATGATAACACAATCCTGCAACCCAACCGCAGATGGTGGGACTTCCCCACTTAGCCCGAAGCTACTCCTTGCACCACTTTAGACCCTGCTGAGATCCTTTCTCCTATGATAACGCGATCTTGCTCAACCAATTCGTCCAATTCTTCCAAATTCTCTTGCTAGCACTCCTAAATACTCAAATTCTCTAGCATCATTCACACATTCTTCCTCCTACTGGATAGCCACTAGAACCCCTCACAGAGACCTGCCAACCATGCCACCGCTAACCTATTCACAAGAGATAACCCACCTGTGGAAATCACCTACGGACACCTTCCAACGACGTCGAAATGCCCGCTCTCTGCGACTTCAATACCCCATCTTACGCCCTGCTTCATTTACCAACTTTACTAGTCCGTCCGCTCCTCATGGACATCCATTAAATGTGCGACAATATCTTTAAATTCCAAGCTATGCTGCCGCTCCCCCACTTTGCGACTGCTCGACTTCTGCTTCTTACACCTGGCCTCCTAGAAATGGAACCACCGCCTAGCCTCACTTCAGGATCACCATGACTTCAAACTCTTCGAAAATCATCTTTCTCTAGCTGCCTTAATTATCAAGACTTATCTGGTACTGAACCACCGCACCTCACGGTATCTGCCAACCGCATTCTTCAATACTTCTTCTCAATACTCTGACCCCATGCAACGGAATAACGTATAACACTGACAAACTTAACACATTCCATTCGATAAATGATGACGATGACACATCACAGGTGAATACTCCCCCTTACTTGAAACACCAAGTCTTACTACTTTATCAATCCAAGACCTGGCCATCTATAGATCAATTGCCTTCCTTACGCCGGAATCTAAATACTGAAATCTCGAAATCGAACTCTGAGAAGACCTCCCTTCAAGCCATTCATCAACCCCAACCTATGGGCAAGCATTCTATCATCATATCGACATCACACGATAACCAATCGCAAGCATCATCTCTACCCGAGCATAGCCTTAACGCTCTCAGAAACACAGCTACTGAGCTGAAATAACATATTATTCTTTTGCAGGGCCATAACAACAGCCCCAACCAATTATACATGGAAAAATCTCGAATTACATCCGTAGCACCATTCAATTCCTCAATTTCCCGATTCATAGCAAGCGCTTCGCGACGCGTAAGATTGAGTAGGAATAAAAATAGGCATAAGCCTCAAAGGAATCAAATCGCACGATAAGGAATCAAGAAGGGAAGTACTCCTAACAGCCTTGTAGCCTCCCGAAGATAAGTACAGACGTCTCCGTACCGATCCGCAAGACTCTACTAGACTTTCTCATGACTCGTGAGACCTAAGGGAACCTAGAGCTTTGATACCATATTGTCACGACCCAAAATCCATAAGGTCGAGATGGCGCCGGACATCATTGTCAGGCAAGCCAATCATTATTTAATCGAAATAATTTCCGGTTTAAAAATTTATGAACAATATTTCCTTTCACTTTATTACATATTAACTAAATAAAAATCTGTTAAGTAAAACAACGATTTAAATATTACGCTTTAGCAAAATATATCCCAACACATTCCAGAACCCGGTGTCACAAATACATGAGGATTTTCTAAGAATTTATACAATTATCACAAAGCCTGTCCGAAATACAAATTGGATAAGGAAATTTAAAATGAAAATAAATACAGTACGGGGGAGACTCTGTCAGCTGCAGATCGTCTCCGAATGATGCAGCTCGCCTAAGTCTCCGAATCCTCCACATTGCTATGAAAGTACCTGTTCAATAAAATGCACAACAAGTGTAGCATGAGTACAAAAACACGTGTACTCAGTAAGTCGCCCGCCTAACCTCAGAGAGGTAGTGACGAAAGGTCAAATTAGACACTTGCTAAAGGTCAATTTAGAATACTCAAGTGTGACACTAAGCATGATTATCATAGGCAGTTTATTTAAAACCAGGAATAAATATTATCAACTCCGTTCACATTTAACACTCTATATCCTCGTCATATTAATAATAATTAATCAACATGGGTGATTTAATCAAATAACAATTAATCAACGGGAAGGAACAACTTCTTCCAAAATCTTTTAATAACTTTAATTCTCTGTCATTTCAATTGACAACTTAAAATCCCAGGCCAGTAATCAGGCAAGAACCATAGCAACTACGCAGTAAATATCATGCGCAAGCAATGCCGAGGGTCTAACGGCGCGGACCAACAATAATTGACTGTGCACTGCCGAGGATCGAACGGCTCGAACCATAGATGCATCTATCTTCCCCGCTTGCGAATCGATCATGCGACGCGATTATACATACAAATAATAAGGCTAGCCTGCTCGCGAATCATACCTGCGACTCAGGTGCTCATATGTACACATATCCACATAATAAATCCGTATTTGTATCAAGAAAGCAATTTTTCTCAGGAAAGTGGTAAAATTCTTCTTAAAGGAACATGAAATATAGATTTTAAATCTTTGTTTTGAAACTCATTTGCCAAGTTTAATGATATTCCATAATATAACCCTACCAGGTATACAATTATCTACAGAGGAATCAATTCTCTTTCTAGATGATTAAGAAAATGAACTCTATTCTTCTTTAGATATTCAATTACGATTTCGATTATATTAGCAAGTTAGTATTACAGGTACAACACGTAAGGCATGTTAGTGGGTCCTAGACTACCCGGACATGGCATAATAGTAGCTACGCACAGACTCCCGTCACCTCGTGCGTACGTATCCCCCAAAGATAATAGCACATACTTAATTAATTCACCTAGGGGGACAATTCCCCCTCACAAAGTTAGAAAGGAGACGTACCTCACTCCGAAATTCCATAACCGGCTTCCAAGCCCTTCCGACGACTCCAACGGTCGCACATCGCCCCAAAACTATCCAAATAATGGCAAACCAATGAAAATATACTCTAATATTTGCAACAATTCCAAATTATACAATTTCCCAACCCCGCTTAGTGAAATGACCAAAATGCCGTTGGGCCCACGCACCCAGAATCCAAAATTTCTCGAAGATATATTCTACCCATATCCTTACTAATTCAAATATACGATTTACTCTAAATTCCATGCTCAAATTCGTGGCTAAAAATCCAAATTTTCATTTTCTAGGTTTCTTTAAGATTACCCAATTTCTTACTAATTTTCATGTCTAATCCATGCATATAACTTGTGTTTAATTTAAAAACATGAAGAAATTACTTACCTTGACATTTCATGAAGAAATACTCTCCTTGAGGCCTCCCAAGATCGATCAAACCAAAGAAGAAATGAAGAAATGACCACAAATTCTCGGTTTTAAAACATTCAGCCCAGGCCATTTTTCGCACCTGCGATCCAACGCTCGCACCTGCGGAATCGCAGGTGCGACCAAACCTTCGCACCTGCGGATTTCCTCAACTCAAGCCAACCTTGCACCTGCGCCCCATAACCCGCATCTACGACCTCGTAGGTGCGAAAATACCATCGCAACGTGCGCTCCCAGCCGAACCATCAATCCTTCGCACCTGCGGTGCCATAGCCACACCTGTGGCTCCGCACCTGCGGCCAAATCCTCGTAGGTGTGGTCACACCAGATGACAGCAAATTCTAGCCTTCTTCAAACTCTCAACTTGATCCATTAACCACCCAAAATCCACCCGAGGCCCCCGGGACCCCGTCCAATTATACCAACCTGTTCCAAAATATAATGTGGACTTGCTCGAGGCCTCAAATTACATCAAACAACATCGAAACCACGAATCGCACCCAAATCCCAACTTTATGAACTTAGAAATTTTCAATTTCTATATCCGATGCCGAAACCTATCAAATCACGTCCGATTGACCCCAAATTGTGTAAACAAGTCATATTCGACATTACAAACCTGTTCTAACTTACGGAATTGCATTCCGACCTCGATTTCAAAACTTCCACTTCCGGTCGGATTTCTCAAAGACCTTCAAATTTCTATATTTAGCCAAATGACTTCAAAATGACCTACGGACATCCAAATTCACTTCCGATCGCGCTCCCAACTCCAGAATCACCATACGAAGCTATTTCCAGACTCGGAATCCCAAACGGACATCAACATCACTGAAATGCGCTTCAAGCCAAACTTAGAATTTTTTTTCAAAAATGCTGACTTCCACAATATGCATCAAACGGTCCCGAGTTATCCAAAACCCGATCCGGACATACGCCCAAGTCTGAAATCATCATATGAATCTGCAGGAACCTTCAAATCCTGATTCGGATGTTGTTTACTCAAGATTCCAATCTTAGTTGATTCTTCCAACTTAAAGATTATGAAATGAGAATTTTATTTCCAAATCAACTCTAAACTTTTCGAAATTCAATTCCGACCACACCTACACGTCATAATACCTGAAATGGAGCTGCTCACAACTTCAAATGCTGAACGACATGCTAGAGCTCAAAACGACGGGTCAGGTCGTTACAATGATATTTACGTGAAAAATTCCCACTCACGGGATTAAAAACTAATACGTACTGGTAGGATTTCAACTTCACTAACTGAGAAAACTTTAGATTACAACCTATTGCAATCTAGGAATTAAACTCTGAATCCCTCACCTACTCACAATAACTATATTGTAAGCCTCTTTGTAATAACTCTATTACAAAGCTAACCACTTGACTTACTCTAGTCAAACCAACCACAAAGATAACAGTTTAAAAGGTGTCTTATGATTGCTTCTAAAAACCTATATAGGAATTGCAATTTAATAACACAAGAAAAAGATACAACAATATTAAATGACACACAATATAATCAGTGTTGAGATCTGGTCCTTTTTTCAGTTGCTGCTTTGTTCTTCAATGCCTCAGACAGAATAAGGGAAGCTATACACTTGAAAGAATTCAATAGTAAAGTTATGCATGTGTGTGTTGAAATCCCTTGCCCCATGTTGAAAATATATGAGTGAGGTCATCAAAGATGATGCAAGGGAGTGTCCAGTACACAACACGCTTCAACAATGCTGCTGTACTGTTGCAAGTACAATGTAACAACTTTAACAACTTTAACAACTGTAGAGTTGACTTGCACTGTGACTGCAAGAATTGATCCCTATCTGTTTTCTCTACTGTTCCCTTATCTGATTTTATTGAGAGTTGAACCAGCCATTTGACTAGTTTCTATGAACGCTAAGGAAGCAATAATATCATGTTGCCTATCTGGTTCTCTCATAAAGTTTGTCAAATTATCAATACAAAAGACACATAGCTTATCAGTAGCTTTATCGACAAATATTTATTGATTACCTTTAAAAGTGATATAAGAAATAAGGGTAGGAAGAAAGAAGCTGAATTGATTAATCAGAAAAACTTATTGAATTTAATCAACAAGAATGTTATAGTGCAGTTAACGAGTGGTAAATTACTCAAATAATCGAGAGGCTGGGTGGGGGCGGGGGTTTCTAGTAGTAAAGACGCCCATCTTTCACCCTTGAGGGTACAAGTGTAAAATAGCTAAATAGCAATTTTTGGTCCGGTAGTTAGAGTGTAGCCACATTTTCAAAAGCAATTAAAATTTTGTCACTTTATATTAAACTCGACAAAATTACTCTTCTTTTTATTGTGCTATCTTTCGATCTCATCTTCTGTTGCTTTTCCTCCATCTGCGTTGCTTCAATTGCACGACATGAACGGAGTAGAGAGCCTATTCAATCTGCTATGGTCAAAACTCCAGTAGAGTATAAAGAAATATCGAATACGTACTGCAAAAAAGGGAAATAAATTTCAAATGAAAGAGAATAAGAATAAGAATAATTAAGTTTCTGCTATAGTAATTGCTGATTAGTCTAATATCTACAACAATTAAGGGCAAGAAAGCGTACAATGTATGCAAAAGTCGTATCAACCCAAACAATACTGTACAATATAATACGTTAGTTATAATACGACAATTTTAAATACCGTCCAAACAAGCTATAAGAATATAAGATTGATTTTGTTTTTCAAGTTTGTTTGACGAAGTAATAGTTTAATTATCGCTCATTCATCGGAAAACTCTTGTAAAAATGCATATTTTGTTGTTCCATGCGGTAATCTCGAACTTTGATCATTTATTCTGGAGAAAGCATGTTTAAATAATTATGATCTCATCCAATTAGCAATTATGGACTCCATTCAGCACACCGATAATTAATCCTTGACCATGGTGCTGGCTCATTCTTCTTTTTATGATCATCCAACTTTCCAGCAAAGAATTATATGTACCTTATAATTTTCAAGATGACTTTTCTTTACCCAGAACACCAGATTGAGGATATTCTTAAACATCACCTCATCCTTCAAGCAGCTCTTATGAGTTCTCTTCTTCAACTTTGCCATAATAATATGTTCTAAGGAAATATACAGAAATGTGGCATAACAAAACACTTGTATCTTCTTGTATCTTAGTCTATATATGTGCTGGTTCTTTTAACAGAACATGCATGATAATTTATTTTGCAATAGAAGGAGACGGACTATAGAAAGCCCACTCTCTTTTTGGCATTTGGTACAAGCACTTCATCGAAATAACCACAATATGGGTAACAAAGGATAGTTTTCAACACTTTCTCCTCTACTCCTACATTTGGAATTTCTTAAGATGGGAACTGTACTGACCTAGAAATAATTTGATCTGACTAATTTGAACCTGTAATTAACAAATTCCCTCGAAGCAGTGCTTCTTGAAAGTGGGAAACTTTTACTAAAAGACGGCTCATGGTCATTGATGAGTGGTGATTTTACCACTTATTTAGTCTCTTTTCTTTAGATTTTGTGTCCTTTAATCATAGTATGAGGTTGTTTATGGTGTGTATTGCTAGATTTTCAAGTAAATGATGCCATGAAGAGAGTTGAATTCAATTGAAGTGGAATTGAGCAAAAAAGAGTTGAAACAATGCAAAATTCTTCAATGATTCCGCATCTGCGAAACACCGGTCGCTTTTGCGACCTCGCATCCGCGGGGAAATGGACGCATTTGCGGAAGAAGGCCTGGAAGGCAGGAACCGCTTCTGCGATTGATTCACCGCATCTGCGGCGGCACATCTGCGCTCAAAGTTCGCATTTGCGATTGTGCATCTACGCTTGCAAGTCTGCTTCTGCAGAGTCAGTGTTCTCTTCAAAGTTCGCTTTTGCGATAGGCTATCCGCATCTACGGAGCCGCACATGCGAGGATACTTCCTGTCAAGCCTTTGATTCGACTTTTGGCAATGCCATTTCGAAAGAAAGGGAACCTGTTGGGTTGGGAGAGAGGGCTGGACCCCCAGCATCTGTAGAAGAAAGGGGAAACTCAATCATGAAACTGCAGTTGCAGTCAACGGGCTTCGGACCGGGACAAGATTGTCAATTCACATTTTCTCAACTCCAAACCCACAAATAGACGACCTAGCTTATTGGAAACACATCTTTGACTTAATTTTCAGTCCTTATACTAGAGAAGACAAGTTTGGAAGCTAGGGTTCTTGCACACACACTTGGGTCTTGAAGATTTGAAGCTTTTGGTTGATAGTTTCTTACTCATTTCTTAATTTCGTTACTTTGTATTATGTGTAGTATTTTTTCCAACACTTGAATCTTGTTTATGGGAATATTCATTTTTAAAGTGGGGATTAAATCTCTTGTTGTGATTATGTACTGAACGTTTTTTAGTTCTATTGAAGTGAGTTATTTTTTTTTAATTTTTCTTGTTCTTTGATGTTTCCAAAGGGATTAGCTAACCCTAGGACTCGCACATTAACATCGAGATAATTTTGGGAAAGATAATTTGGGGCCGGGAAAGAATAATTAACAAGAACTTGAGGCTTTAACCCTCACTTTATAGATTCTACCTAGGGATATGATTGAACTACTTGTAGCCATATCCGGGTGTGCTTAATCTCTTAATTGTTTTAGGAATAATTAAATTAGGAAGTCTTGTTAGTCTTCAGAAGAAGCTAATATAGAATTATTACCCAAGGCTAATTAACATTCGCTCATATTTGTAAAATCATGAAATACATAGGATCGTTACTTAAGTGTAATTCTCTGTGCATCCATACTTGTATCCCCTGATCATTTTACTTGCTTTCTAGGTTAGTTTACATTTTCACAGTTAGTTATAAACTTTTATCAAATCCATTCTAAGTGTTTGGCTTAGCATAATAAGTGATAATTCTCTTACACGTCTGGTCGCCTACATATTGTTCTCTGTGGGATTCGACCCTGACTCATAGTTGGGTAAATTATATTGCATGCGATCGTGTCCATTCACTTTTTAGTAGTGTATTTGGACGTCATAAAAATTGGCGCCGTTGACGTGGAACAATTTGGCGTATTTAGGTTACTTGAGAAGTAATCGTAAGTGCTTTGGTCCAAACTTGTGAATATTTGTTTAATTATTATTTTTATCTTCTTGTTTGTTTCTTGTTTATTTTCTTAGTTTTAAAAAAAAAATAGCATCATATAATGAAAATTGGTCGGATGGTAGTTGTTCATACTTTGATGACCCTTGTTCTTATTGTGGAGGACCACACTCTTGGTAAAATTGTTTAAATTCTTCCGGGGGTGGATTGTGCGAATAATCTCAAACCCATGAGTGGAGTATTTGTGATAAGTGTGATCGTCAAAATGGTCATTGGGATTATTGTGCTTATTTGTCATTCCCTTCTCCAATCCCTCGCTATGATGATTCTATTTTTTGTGATGGAAATTATAGGGATATGAAAATGGAAGAAATTGAGCATGGTCGAAATGGAGAGTTCAAGCTCATGGTGGAATGCTTACTTGAAGGAGGAAACAAAGAGCAAAGTGCCTTGGAGGAGCTTTTGGAAAATAGTCTCCAAAATGACTTGGCGCTTGAAAGGTTGAACTCACAAATGGAAGATATGCTTGAAGCTTTATAGATCCAAAAAAACTCGAAAGTGAATGATAGACAAGAACCTTCCTTAGATGTGGAAGCCGAAAATCCTTCCTTGGCACTTGATCAAAACCAATAAGAACTCTCAAATGCTAAAAATGAGAGGATGATGCTCATGTTGGAGGCCATTCTCGAAAATGAGGAGAAGTAAAACTTGGCACTCGAGGACTTAAAATAAGAACTACATCGAAATGATGAGACTATCTGCACCTTGGAAGATCAAATGAAATCATTGGTTGAGGCTCATTATGCCTATCAATTTGAAAGTGTGGAAAGAGGTCAAGAAGAGTCCAACTCCGAGGAAGAAAGTGAGATTTACTTTGAGGAATCAAGAATTGAACATCCGCCAACCGACTCCATGCTTGTTAGTAATGCCAAGAAAAGTATGGCATTAGCGTCAACCGGTGTAATTGAAAATACGGTTGAAGGTGACTCTAGTTTGGGGGACCAAGAGGATGTCAAATTTCGAGAAGAATTGCACTTTGGAGGCTTGATCTCACATTCCAAGCATTTCTCAATATTAGAATTGTGTGGTGATATAGGAATTGAACTACACGAGTCAATGTTGGACTGTGAGGCGGAAAGACAAAGGCCATACATTTTACAGTTTGAAGGTACAAGGAAGCAAAATGACATTCCTCATATGAAAGCCAAGAAATGCAAAATGAAGAAATTAAAGTTTGGCTTGATCATCTACTTACCACCCCTACCGCTCGTGGTCACAAACTTGATTCCAAGTTAGTGCCCAATTCATATCGTCCAAGTGGCGAAAAAAGTGGTAAAGTTGATCCGCATCGTGCCACAACGTTAAATGCGGTGCTTGGTGGGAGGCAACCTATATCGTTTTTGAAATTTTCTTTTTAGAATAGTTTATTATGTTATTTTTTACTAACCTGCAAAGTTTCAGATTTTTTGGAGTTGCATTAAGGGGTTTGAAGTGTTGGAACAAGCCAAAACAGTGGCTGCGCAGATCTGTCCAGTTGAAGTCTGGTGCAACCGCACCTGCGGACACAATCATGCAGGTGCGCTTCCACAGAAGCGAAGCGGCACAGATGCACAATTAACACAGGTGCGGTGGCCTAATCGTAGAAGCGACTCCACATAAGCGCCTTTTTTGCCGCAGGTGCGAAAGTTGGGCAGGTTTAATGATTCAAGCCCTCATTTCATCAGGTATACTCTAACCTCTTTTTCCCCAAACTAAAACTCCTCTATCTCTCACATACTCAAATTCTCCATTGCTCTTGATTTCTACTGCTCTTGCACAAAACAATCAGGTACTCATCATCACTCTCTCTCGGCTGCCTTATCTTCAATTCTCTTCTTCTTCTTCTTCTTCTTCTTCTTCTCTTCTTCTTCTTCTTCTTCATAGTCTCTCCCCCACAGTCCTGTTTTCTTTTTCCACTCTTGATTAGGGTTGATATTAGGGTGAGGAAATTGGTTGAGAGTATGTTAGTGTGTGTTGTTGTTGTTGAACAATAATTTTGGGGGAAATCTGAGTACCCAATTTGTGTAAAGAAGCATAATTTCTCACTGCTTGCAAGGTGTTCGACGAATTGTCCAAAAGAACTTTTTTTCCTAAGTACCACAAAATAAGTCTTAATAGAGTCGTAGGTTCATGTAGTGCACTAATTTATAATTCTTGAGTATAAATTATGTGCTAAAATCTTGTTTAAGAAGTGAAAAGAGTCGTAAACCCTGAGTTTGTGAAACCCTTGAAGAAGACCGTAGTTACACAAAAATAACCGCCCCTGTGGCCTCGCACCTGCGAGGCCCTTTCCTCAAGGGCGATTTCTGGTCAATTGGGAAAAACTGCAAAAGCGAAAGAAAACCCGCAGAAGTGGGACAACACCTGCTAAGGTTTTTCCGCAAGTGCGGAAACTTGGCAGTTTTGCCAAAACCAGCAGCTTTACAATTGGAGCTTCTGGGGCCCGTTCGACTTGATTCTTTGGCCTAATTGCATTATTTTGATTTTCTTAACATGATTCAACTGCCCGACTAACATTGTTTTGATTTTTTGAAGGTACTTTGAGCTAAAATGGACCCGAACATGAACGAAAATGATTCTCTTGATCATGAAATTTAGGAGGAGGCTGTGGAGGAACAATTTGATAATTCACGCTTCATGTTAGCTAACTATTATCAACGATATTATGACAACCTTCTCATAAAAAAGATTGTTCTTGAAAAGGGGATCGGCGAGGAGAAATTGGTCGGGCTACTCCTAGAATTCCATGGCCGTCTACAAACCTCCAGCTGGTCGTGCTTCATTCCTACTCCGTGCAAAGCTAATGAGGAGTGGGTTCGTGAGTTTTATGCTAATCTTAAGCATACAAACTTACCCACAACTCACCATAAGGGGCAAAACAATGAGGTTTGGGACTGAGCAGATTTGAAACATTCTCGGGCTTCCTGACCATCCACTTGAACCAATGTGAGAAAAGGATCATTGCAAAAACGGAGAATGGCTTGTTTCTAAACTCTATCCCGCAAACATGAGAACAAAATGGGCCAACAAGAGAAGGGGTTTGAAGTCGATCGACTTCACAGCTGAAGCCAAAATGTGGCTCTACATCCTCTGCAACAGGGTATCACCCTGTGAAAATGTTTCAAATGTCTCATACACCAGAGCCTTGATCATTGCATACATTCTAGACGGCATTCTTGTGAATTTTGGTCACTATATCCTGCTGGAGCTGAGAGAGCATTTTCTAGATGACAACCCAGGGTTGATGTTTCCTTCACTGATTACAGAGTTGTGCAGACGGGTAGAGGTTGAGGTGCGCTGCACCGATTTTTGGTTGCTGGCTGACAAACCCTTTCATCCGTTGAGAGTAACGGGCGAGGGTAGTGCAATAAAGAGCAAGAAAAGGAAATTCACCACTGTTATCGGACCAGAGTCATCCTCACAGACAGCATTTCCTGAGGGACCACTTGGGATGTTGAACTTGCAGCTTAGCATTATCCCTGACTTAATGTATAGCTCCCTAGTGGACCCTCAGACCCCCAACCTAGGCCCGAGTACTTTACCAGGGAAGACATAAAGACCTACTGTCACGACCCCAAAACTACCCCGGCCGTGATGACGCCTATCTCGGTACTAGGCCAGCCAATTGCAATACTCAAAAAATGAAAGAACCTTACGTTTATGTCATTTCTAAATCGATAATTCATGAAATTTTCGTTTAAGAATTTTTAAAGCAGACAAAGATTCACCAAATGTAAATACCACCCAAAATCCCGGAGTCACTGGTCACGAGCATCTAAAGAAAATGTACAAGTCTGACACAGTATCTCTAATACAAGATAAGTCTAGGAGATGAAAATACTACAAAAGTAAGAAGGAGAAAGCAGGGCTGCAGACGCGTGCAGCTACCTCGCAAAGTCTCCGAGAAGTCCCTGGAACAGATGAACAACTCAGTTCGCCCTAGCACCTGGATCTGCACACAAGGTGCAGGGAGTAATGTGAGTACGCCAACTCAGTAAATAATAAATGTAAATAAGGAATGAGCTGTAAGTAACACATAAATGCATGTCATGAAATCTCAGTAAGTACAATTTGCCTTCAAAACAGTGTATAGGTCAAGTCACCTTGCTTAAAAAACCAGACTTTTAGTGAAATTATTTGAAGATATTTTTCCAACAGTTTCGAAAGAGTTTCAATGCGGTTTAGAGTAAAAGTGATGAAAATCATAAATAGCCCCTCGGGCCCAACACGTATCATATACCCTCAGGCATAACATCGCTCAGTACCAGCCCCTCGGGTAACCTCACAATCACTCGTAATCAGCCTCGTGGACAACAACATGAATCAAGAACAGCCTCCCGGGCAACATCACATCACTCACACAGGGTACCCGCCCTCATGGCGGGTGTACAGACTTTGAAGGGCTCCTACAGCCCAATCAATCAGGCATAAATCAATCGGGCCCTCATCCTCATAACAAGCCACCTCATGACATAAATCAATCAGGCCCGCGACCTGACAAAAATCATGAATCAATAACAACATGCTGCGGCATGCAGCCCGATCCCATAATATCCTCACAACACAGGCCCACGGCCTCACTCAGTCAAAAACCTCTCAAGCCACTCGGGTTATCAGTAAAACAGGGCGCTCAACCCAAAATATTATTTTTATGCATCAAAACGGAGTAAATAAGACTGAGTTATGAAATCAGTAAAACATAGCATGACTGAGTACAAATTTGAAATCAAAACAGTGAGGAAATAGTAGTAAAAGCCCCTAAGGGTCCAAACAACTTGGCACGAGGCCCAAATACGACATTCAACCCAAATCATAGTAGTACTTTCTAAAAACACGAAATATCATATAGTTTTCAATCAAATACGCAACTTAATAGTTTCCACATGACGGACCAAGTCACAATCCCCAATGGTGCACGCCACATGCTCGTCATCTAGCATGTGCTCCACTTCAAATAGTGATAAAATGTGAAATCCGGGGTTTCATACCCTTAGGACAAGATTTACAGTCATTACTTACCTCAAACTGGTCAAAATCCTAACTCGTGATGCCTTTCTTTCCCTTGAATCGGCCTCCAATTTCTCCGAATCTAACCAAAAATCAGATTCATATCATCAATATATGCTAAAGGAACAAAACCCACTCGAAAACAATCAAATTACATAAAAAATCCCAAAATTGGCCAAACCCGATCCCCGAGACCACGTCTCAGAATTTGATAAAAAGCACAACACTAGAATCCTTACACTCTCACGAGTCCATACATACCGAATACATCAAAATCGGACCTCAAATGGCCCGTCAAATCCCCAATTTAAACTCTCCAATTTCAAGACCTAATCTCCCAATTTCTCCCCAAATTTTCCCACAATAACCTGATTAAACAATGGAATAATTGCCATAAACACAAGATACAAGGTCCAAGTAGCTTACCTCACTGAAGGCACTCAATTCCCCCTTGAAATCACAGCTCAAAGCTCCCAAATCTGTCCACAATGGTGAAGAAATGAGTGACAATTCGCGAAGGCAACTTTATATAGGTTCTGCCCAGCACTCTTGCACCTGCGACCCCAATACACGCTCCTGCGGTGCCGCACCTGCGGAAAATCCCTCGCAGGTGCGGTTTTCACTTAAAAACCAAATTCCGCATCTACAACCTTCTTCACACACCTGTGGGCTCGCAGATGCGAGCCAACCTCCGCACCTTCGCTCCCAGGCCAGGCACCCTAATTTCGCATTTGTGCATAGTCGTCTGCACCTGTGCCTTCGCACCTGCGGCTCCCCATCCGTATGTGCGGCCACACCAGTAGGCCTGCACCAATAGCCAATTTGCTGCATTTTTCCAACTTTAACTTCTGTTAGCCATCCAAAAATCATCCCGAGGCCCTCGGGACCTCAACCAAGTACTAACAAGTCATATATAAATATTCCAACTTAATCGAACCCTCGGAACACTCAAAATAACATCAAAATACCAAATTAATCCAAAATTCAAGCCTAAGGATTTCTAAACTTCCGAAATTCGCCAATTATGCCAAAACCACTCAGACCACGTCCGAATAACCTAAAATTTTGCACACACCTCCCAAATGAAAATACGAACCCTCTCCCAACTTCCGGAATTCCATTCCGACCCTGATAGCTAATTTTCACTGCCGACCGAAAATCGACAAAAATCCAATTTCTCCGATTCAAGCCTAATTCTACTCCGGACCTCCAAACAACAATCTGAACACACTCCTAAGTCCTAAATCACCCAATGAAGCTACCCGGGGTCATAAAATACACATTCCGAGATCGTTTACCTATAAGTCAACTTTCAGTTGACTTTTTTCAATTATTAAACCAACTTAAGAGACTAAGTGTCTCATTTCTCTCCAGAACCACTCCGAACTCGAGCCAACCGACCCAATACAACATAAATGAGATAAACAACACAAAATAAAGCAGAAATGGGGAAAACAGGTCTAAACTCTTGGAACGACCGGCCGGGTCGTTACATTCTGACCTATTTAAACATATGTTCGTTCTCGAACGTGCCAAGAGTTGTTCCAAAAGCCATCAAAATTGCCCAATAGCCTGACCACACATATAACGGGGGTGATCCCACGTCACCCTATCCCACATAGGTCCAATAGCACAACATAGCTAAAATTTCGTAATCCAACCTAACCCATAAACCTTAGAACCAAATTTCCACTTCTGAAATAACTTATAAGATCAAAGTCCCACATCTATAAACTGAATAAGTCTGAACACGCTGTATCAAGCCATATCCGTAACCCAAGATGTAATCACATGAAATACCACATGACTCAAAGAATCATCATGATAACTCCTAATCACAATAGCTGCTGAAAATGACCCAATACCGGTAAATAACCTCTTATCAAGCAAACCCTCATTCTAACACTTTCATATACTGCCAATGATGAAAGAAACACACAGAAACTAGTAACCATTCGTCGGATCAACAAGTGATGGAGCTCCTTCTCTTCGACAGGAAATATAGCAAAATTTCTAAGCCTATCAACATCAATATCCTCCCAAATATACCACGACTAGACCCGTCAGCACCCATTCCAGGTCCGAAGACCTCTTCTCATCTACCACAACCACACTAGTGACGTGACACATCAATACAGCTGAAAGCCACAACCCATGCAGTCCGCACATAAATATACAACCTCCCAAATGTACTCAAATCATGGAAAAGTGACTCCACTGCGAGAGCTGTACTGCAAGCTCACCAGTATCACTACAACACAATGCTGAGAACCCATCACACATCGTAGAACCAGAACACACGAATCTAACTCGAAGGATCATACTTCCACATAACTTTTCTACAATGAGCGACCCCATCCAAACACTGGTCCACATGAAATACTTCGAGCCACCTTGCTCAAAATCAATAACCATGCGCAATAGATATCAAGTAATCAAAGTTCATTGCCATAACCATGGGGAATCAGACGACACCATGCCAGACGAACCCAAAAGAACATAACCAATACGTCTCAATCTCGCAATACCCAATTACTTACCTTACTCAAATCCCTCTATAAAGCCCAAATAGATCCGCACCATATGTGCATATAACCAACAATCACAACTCCTCGCAACACCGAAGGGTAACTCATAGATCACTCCAGAACACGAATAAACTCAATGACAATCGAATGATACATCCCTCAACAATAGACATTCGGAGTCAACAATTACGACCCGGTGCAGAACACACACCTCAGAGTCAACAATTACGATCCGGTGCAGAACACACACCCATACTGGGCCTACCAATGAACCCTACATCAACTCTGGACATGCGCAACAGATAGATAACTCTCCGAAAGTTCATAATGACTGAATAATCACACATACTAACATCTGACTAGCTTTGCTCACATCTTCACAGTCCACTGCCACAAAATAACCTGTCTCTGAGAACTCTCAGTCTCGAAGTCCATGAAGCACAAAAATCACCATATTTGATCCCAACTCCACCGCTTGAATATGTAACACACCTCTAATACTCAATTATTCCATGAGGGATACCCCTATAACTCTTCTGCACACCAAGCAAACTCGAATATCAGCAGTTGATCCAACAAGAGAGCGCCGCAATAATAATGAAGTACCCTTAATTCAAAGACATTGCCCTTTCTGAAATGTTACCCTCGTCAAGCCGCACCAATTAGTGATACCATTTTTCCTAGTCACTGAAACTGCCCATGCTGCCTAAGAATTTATGACCTCCCTTCCAGAGCTGAACCATGACTCCACACATGCAAATCTCAACCCTACACAACCTACCGCATACACCATGCCATTAGATGATAAATATGAGAACTTCATAATCCCTTTCGAGCCACAAGAAACTACGTACCCAATTAACCAAGAAATTTCCATTTGATTCCATCTAGAAGCAAAATAACTATATATCACATGCTCCTCACGCCAGTAGAAAATATACATCTCTAACCGTGGTAGAATCCATCCGGGACTCTCTGAGTCCCATTTTCACAACACCAAACCATCAGGACTGAATCCTTCTAGTTCAACCAAGCTACGCAAGACATCAAAACCCAAGAGCATTGCCTCAAATCACACGTAGAACCTTACCACATGATAAGCACCCAAAGAACCGATCTTACTCATTACCATGCAGATCCAGTCTACTACCAAGCTGTCCTATATCTCCGAGTTCCTTCTGAATTACTTCCTAATTGAATCTCCTCCTTGCCATAGTACCAAAATCCTCAACCAGCAATCACTAAGCGAGACCCTAACATAGAACCACATCTCTTTAAGGCTCACAAGCCGCTGGATATCTCTTAAGCACCCAAAATGTACCACATCTCAAATACTCACTCTAAAGAGACTTTCTATGAATTTAAACTATTCTTCCCTTTTCATGATACCGAAATGTAGATTCCATAATAATATAGAAATGCCACAAGTCTTGACACCTTCCAATGTATATCTCAGTTTCTAACCGAACACACATCTTGAAGATTCCCAATTGTTATATATAAACCTTGAATCCATCAGAACCATTCTCGAGAGTCATCCACTCTACGTAAATCTCAATTAAACTGATCAAACAGATCGAATGGTCTGTGCCCCCATTAACACGACAACATCCAAGGGAGTAACCCATACCCCTAAACAACCAAGCAAGTTCCTACCCCCCCCACACTACACCTTTTACAAATACAACTCAATCATTCAATAGAACCCATTTTTCCATAGAGTATAATACAACCTGCACCCAAAAAAATTTCCATTACTCGAATCATTCTCAAACTCTACCTCTGTAGATCATAACTGATTCACCAGTATACCTCGAACAGAAACCAATACATCACATAATCGTGCAACCAACTTATCATTAGCATACTCCCCCACCTGGCTCAAAGCCATAGACCAAGACAATAATAACTCATAATGCCAATACCCTATCACCTCCACAATACCATAGTGAGATTCAACTAAATCCTTCATAAGCTCATATAACACAAACCATCTAATATCTCCAATCATCTGCAAATCTCGAATTCACCATTGGAATAGACGTGCCAACTTCCACAAGCGATCTAAATCAAATTGCAACATATATCAATTACTGGTAAAAGAGGACTTGCTACAAAACCACCTAAGGATCACACAATCTCAGGACACCCCATGGGAAATTACCCTGCCTGCTTAGCCTCAAACTGATCTCTCTCTATACCCTTCCAAAAATCATAACTATTACACAATCACCTTATCCTTTACATTTAAACACAACCAACGCCTACCCTCGAGGCATCACAACACGCAATATAAAAACCTGGAGCTGATGACAGAACTAACACTGGAGCTGTGGTCAAAGCAATATTGAGCTTCTGGAAGTTCTCCTCACACTCGTCTGACCACCTAGATACCTTTACTGGACACCACATGCCCCAAGAATGCTACCAAACTGAGCCAAAATTCACACTTGGAGGACTTCACATAAAGCTCCTCCCTCAATCTCTATAATACCTTCCTCAAATGCTGAGCATGCTCCTCTTGGCTACGAGAGTACACCAGGATGTCATCAATGAACACAATAGCAAAAGGATCCAAATACGGCTGAAATACGCTATTCATCAAATGCATGAACGCTGCTGGGGCATTGGTCAGCCCAAAAGACATCACCAAATACTAATAACACAACAGTAAGATCCACTTCTCTCCACAACTAAACTACATGAGAGGTCCTTCAATACACTCACAACTCGAGGCCATATGCACACTCAAGACAGAAGTCAAACACTCAACAGTCCTTGCTACATCTCCAGCCAAGTCTTTTCATCACGACCAACCAATCTGAACACATCTCCCCATCGTATCACACTCGCCACATAGTCATCCAATCACAAAATCCCACCAATAAGGACACGAACGGACATATAAGTCCCAAATGCACGTGTTCACACAATTGAAATCTCAACACTCAAGCTATAGACAAAACTCGGCCTCAAGTCCTCCAGACTGGCCCATTGTCAACATGCTAAAAATCACATCTTATCCATGGAAATCACAAGCTGTTGATGCACGACTGATACCAAGCAATCACGTGCGCATTCAAATACATGAAAGGAATTCAAAGAGTTACGCTTTTAGCTGAATAAATGAATTCGCACGACAAGAATTCAAGAATGTGAGATTTTACCTAAGGGTTTTTCTTCCTCTCGAAGATAAGTACAGACGTCTCCGTATCGATCCGCAAGACACTACTAAACCTGGTCATGACCGGTGAGTCCTATATAACCTAGGCTCTGAAACCAACTTGTCACGACCCCAAAACTACCCCGACCGTGATGGCGCCTATCGCGATACTAGGCCAACCAATTGGAATACTCAAAACATGAAAGAACCTTACGTTTATATCATTTATAAATCGATAATTCATGAAAGTTTCGTTTAAGCATTTTTAAAGCAAAAAACGATTCACCAAATGTAAATACCACCCAAAATCCTGGAGTCACTGGTCACGAGCATCTAAAAAAAATGTAAAAGTCTGACATAGTATCTCTAATACAAGATAAGTCTAGGAGATGAAAATACTACATAAGTAAGAAAGAGAAAACAGGGCTGCGGACGCGTGCAACTACCTCGCAAAATCTCCGAGAAGTCCCTGGAACAAGTGAACAACTCACTCAACCTTAACACCTGGATCTACACACAATGTGAAGGGAGTAATGTGAGTACGCCAACTCAGTAAGTAATAAATGTAATAAGGACTGAGAAGTAAGAAACACATAAATGCAAGTCATGTAATCTTAGTAAGTACAATTTGCCTTCAAAACAGTGTATATGTCAAGTCACCTTGCTTAAAAAACCAGACTTTTTGAAATCATTTGAAGATATTTTTCCAACAGTTTCGAAAGAGTTTCAGTGCGGTTTAGAGTAAAAGTGATGAAAATCATAAATAGCCCCTCGGTCCCAACACGTATCATAAATTTCCCCTCAGGCATAATATCGCTCAGTACCAGCCCCTCGGGCAACCTCACAATCACTCGTAATCAGCCCCGCGGGCAACAACATGAATCAAGAACAACCTCTTAGGCAACATCACATCACTCACTCAGGGTACCCTCTCTCACTGGGGGTGTACATACTCCGGAGGGGCTCCTACAGACCAAGCGCTATAACAAGCCACCTTGGGGCATAAATCAATCGGGCCTTTGGCCTCATAACAAGCCACCTCGTGGCATAAATCAATCAGGCCTGCGGCCTCACAAAAATCATGAATCAATAACAACATGCTGCGGCATGCAACCCGATCCCAAATGTCCTCAAAACGCAGGCCCTCGGCCTCAATCAGTCAGAAAACTCTCAAGCCACTCGGGCTATCAGTAAAATAGGATGCTCAGCCCAAAATATTATTTTTATGCATCAAAACGGAGTAAATAAGACTGAGTTATAAAATTAGTAAAACATAGCATGATTGAGTACAAATTTGAAATCTAAATAGTTAGGAAATAGTAGTAAAATCCCCTAAAGGTTCAAACAACTTGGCATGAGGCCCGAATACGACATTCATCCCAAAACATAGTAGTACTTTCTAAAAACACAAAACATCATATAGTTTTTAGTCAAATACGCAATTTAATAGTTGCCACGGGACGGACCAAGTCACAATCCCCAATGGTGCACGCCACACGCTCATCATCTAGCATGTGCGCCACTTCAAAATAGTGATAAAATGTGAAATCCGGGGTTTCATACCCTCAGGACAAGATTTACAGTCATTACTTACCTCAAACTGGCCAAAATCCTAAACCGCGATGCCTTTTCTCCTTGACTCGGCCTCCAATTGCTCCGAATCTAACCAAAATCATATTCATATCATCAATATATGCTAAAGGAACAAAACCTACTCGAAAATAATCAAGTTACATCAAAAATCCTGAAATTAGCCAAACCTGTACCCCGAGACCACGTTTTGGAATCTGATAAAAATCACAATACTAGAGTTCTTACACTCTCACGAGTCCATACATACCGAATACATCAAAATCAGACCTCAAATGGCCCATCAAATCCCCAATTTAAAATCTCTAAGTTCAAGCCCTAATCTCCAATTTCTCCCCAAATTTTCCCACAATAACCTGATTAAACAATGGAATAATTGTCATAAAAACAAGATACAAGGTCCAAGTAGCTTACTTCACTGAAGAAACTCAATTCCTCCTTGAAATCACAACTCAAAGCTCCCAAATCCGTCAAAAATGGTGAAGAAATGAGTCAAAATTCACGAAGGAAACCTTATATAAGTTCTGCCCAGCACTCTCGCACCTGCAACCCCAAGACACGCACCTGCGGCGCCACACCTACGAAAAATCCTTCGCAGGTGCGGTTTTCACTTAAAAACCAAATTCCGCATCTGCGGCATTCTTCACGCACCTGCGGGCTCGCAGGTGCGAGCCAACCTCCGCACCTGCACTCCCAGGCCAAGCTCCTTAATTCCACATCTACACATGGTCATCTGCACCTGCACCTTCGCACCTGTGGCTCCCCGTCCGCAAGTGCGGCCACACCAGTAGGCCTGCACCAGTAGCTAATTTGCTGCATTTTCTCAACTTTAACTTTTGTTATTCATCCAAAAATCATCCTGAGGCCCTCGGGACCTCAATCAAAAGTACTAACAAGTCATATATCAATATTACAACTTAGTCGAACCCTAAGAACACTCAAAATAACATCAAAACACCAAATTAATCCAATATTCAAGCCTAAATATTTCTAAACTTCCGAAATTCGCCAACGATACCGAAACTACTCAAACCACGTCCGAATAACGTGAAATTTTGCACACAACTCCCAAATGACAATACGAACCTCTCCCAACTTCCGGAATTCCATTCCGACCCCGATAGCTAATTGTTCACTGCCAACCGGAAATCGACAAAAATCTAATTTCGCCGATTCAAGCCTAATTCTACTCAAGAGTAACGAACAAGATTCCGAACACACTTCTAAATCCCAAATCACCTAATGAAGCTATCCGAGTCATAAAATACATATTCCGAGATCGTTTACCTATAAGTCAACTTCCGGTTGATTTTTTCCAACTATTAAACCAACTTAAGAGACTAAGTGTCTCATTTCTCTCCAGAACCACTACGATCTCGAGCCAACCGACTCAACACAACATAAATAAGCTAAACAACACAAAACGAAGCAGAAATGGGGAAAACTTGTATAAACTCTCTGAACGACCGGCCGGGTCGTTACACCTACCTAGATTAACAGAAAAAGCAGGTAGTCTTATGAGAAGATGGAAACTACTGTTGACAAACTCGAGGCAGCCTATGGAAACTTGGCCAAGGCACATGTAGATCTTCAGTCGGACTTACAAAAGGAGAAAACGAGAAATAAGAAGAAGGGAAAGTTTATGATCTAGATGTGAAGAGGCATCAAGGACATCTTTAAATGGGGGCAACCGAACAGAAAGATACCTGTTGCGGATGATGATGATAGCGAGGAGTGATCCTTCGTGTCGAGTGCTGATGGTGATGATGCTAATGATACTGATGAGGATGAAGCCGAGAGTTCTTCAAGTCAGTGATTAGCCTTTCTCCCGCAGTTTGCTAGTCTGATGCAGACCTCAGGGAGACCCTCAAACTACTCTTATTTCATTTTGATATTGTGCAGTGAGGACACTGCAATGTTTTTAGTTGGGGGAGGCTTAGGGAGTATACTTTATTCGTACATTGATGCTGGGTTTATGTGGTGGTATGGATATTGTGTGCCCTTGCCGGGCTTGTTTTATTATTGCTTATCATGTGCTCTTGCCGAGCGTAGTTGTGATTGGTTATATATGTGCAGATTAGTCACTTTTATTATTCTATTTTATTTTTATTTCTTTCTTTCTTTATTTTCTTTAGTAGTTTTTAGTTTATGTTATTTTTGTTCCTTTAGTATTAGTTGCTCTTGTTATAATATTTTCTTTAGTAGTTTTGTTCTTTTATTTTTATTTCTTTAGTGTTTATTTTATCTTCTTTAGTAGTTTTAGTTTATATTATTTTTATCGCTTTATTAGTATTTCATTGGGTTTTCCTTATGCTACGGTTATTTCCCGAGGAATATTTTTGTGTTGAACCGGGTGACTTGTCCCTATGATGGATGGCGTGACGACTTTCTTAAGGGAATTAGTTTTGTTTTGTTATGTGGAGACTATTGGATTATTTTATACTAATAAAATTAGTCTCTTGTATGTGAAGTTTGAATTAATAATACCCCTTCAAATTTTGGTTTTAAATTGAAAAAGTAAGTTGCATAGGGAAGAATAATCACAATGACAACTTTTTGGCTCATTTGGTGACTCTTTACCCACTAGTTGGCATGATATTGCTCAAAATTCTATAATGAAGACGTGAAATTGATCCATCTTGATTAGTTCATGTGCCATGTGTGTTAGGTTTTGTTAAAAATAATTCTTGTGTTTACTTCTATCAACTAGAACTTGCCCAGTTGGTCTTTCAATGCTAATGTTAATTATGTTAGGGATGACCTTGGGCATTCTTTGTGATCTTTGAAAAAGCCTCTTTATCCTTTCAAGCCTACCATTGCATAAATATTATCACTAGTTTACCCCATTTGGGTCTTTAACCTTTTCTTTGGCCACCTTATTACAAACCTTTACCTTTTTGTGAAATAGTTCCCTCTTTTGAACCCGTCCCTCCTTGAATATTGAGAATGAGGCTAAAAGCCTAAGTTGGGGGTGTTGGTGTCAAGTTGGAAATTGATAAGGTTGTACATTGAGTGTAGAAACATATACCTCAAAGTTGTTTATACGAAGATACTCAAGCTCCAAAATAAAGTAGTTATATAATAATAAAAAATAGAGTCTTGAGAAAATTAGAGAGGTACTTTAAGGTGGTTCTATGTTGGTAACTAGATGTCAATAAGGGCTATTTGGTTTAAAACAGAAGCTAAGTGCAAAAAGAAAGACAAATGTGAGTAGTGTTCAAGGAGGGTGTAGTACTTGTATCCCAAATGCTTATCCGACCCTTCCCTAAACCTACATTACAAGATTAAAAAGTCCTTATGGGATTGATAAGTAGGGATTTTGACCACATATTGGCACTCTTTTACTTTAGTTTTTGTAAGGCCTCGAAAAATTTTGCTGTGTAATTTAAGGCCTTGTGGTGCCGAGTTAGGCCAAAGAGTTCAGAAGTAATAAATTTATCTTAGCTCGCCGCGGGTCGGACTTTTTAGGTTAAAGAATGAACTAAGGTATTGAGGAATCTTTTTGGCTGAGGAATGCAATTCTGCGGTCTGGTTTGCGACTGCATAATCAGTATATGGGTTGCATAAGTGCCGGAGAGTGAAGCAGAAGTTGAGCTAAGTTGAAGACTATTATGTGGCGCACTATGCGACCGCATATCAGGTGTGCGATGCATTTCGTGACCGCGTAATAGGTCTGCAGGATGCAGACCTACCGCATACCCAACTCGAAACATCCCAGTTCTGAGCATCAATTATGCGACCATTTTGCGGGCCACACATCTGTTATCTGGTCCTTTCTGCGACCACAGATTTGAGTCAGAGGGTCCATTTTTCTATTTTGATAACCCAAACCCATATTGATAAATAACATTTGGGGATTCATTTGGGGCGATATTCTGATGATTTTAGAGGGAGGAAAGAGCAATATAGAGAGAGAAAGAGGGAACCTAGCCTCCTAATCACCCAATCTTGCTCAAATCTTCAAGAGTCAAGGAAGCTAGCCACTAGATTATCCTCCATCCGGGTAAGTCCTACTTCCAGAGCTTGCATGTAAGAGGTTAATAGTTCATATATACTATGGGGGTTAGAAATAGGCCTCATATGTCACACTAAGTTATAGTATGTGGGATTAATGAACTATTTTGGGTAGTTCTTGTTGAAATTGGTTGAGGGAGAAGGAATTTCCATTGTAGAACCTTGTAGTCTATTTCACATGTTAGGTGTTTGATGAAATTCCTAAGAGAGTTACACCATGAGAAATCTTTCTAATTATTAATCAATTTTTGCTATCTTCCTATAGATTATTTGTTGACCCAAGTCACTGCATAGTTTTGAAGATTGACAAATGTCTGACCAGTTGAACCAGGTCCATTAGAGCACACATACTTGACCTGATGCGTTGACACATGAACCGTGTATGCATAGGAGATGAATGCGATTGTAAAGTATCAATGAACAAAGAGAGTGTCTCCTAATGCAAAAAGGTTGCAAATTGATAAGAGAATAGAAGTTGAATTCAGCAAGGACAGTAACGAAGGAAGGAAGTTGAGTTTAATACGAACTCTTTCTCCCAGGAAGAGTTGTACCGGAACTGAACGACAAACTCAACAACTGACTCTATAAATAATTGAAGTATTCTTGCTTGAATCACCAACACACAAAAGCAAAAATTTATCAAGAATTGAAAGCAAAATTCCCAGAGATTTTGCAAGCAGAATTACTGTGCAATACAAAGGCTACAGACCAGCTAGAAGAACCAGTTCAATCTGTTTGTCATTGAGTCTAGTTGGTAGTAGTAGGCGATTTAATATTGTATCTTTTCAGCTTTTATAGAAGCAATTGTAATAAGTACACATTGTTCAAGTTAGAGTTAACTTGAAGCTTGTACAAATTAGCTAGAGGCTAGTTACTACGAAGGGATTAGAGTTAGTCCTAGGATTACAAAAGATTTTATTTTGCAAGTCCGTTTAGCTCAGAGTTTTAGTGAAGAGTTTGACCAAATCCTACTAAGGAGTAGGTCGTGTTTTTTTCACCTTTTGAGCCAAGTGTTTTCCATGTAAAAATCTGTGTGTTTATACTTTACTGATTTTATCATTTCGCAACAGTAGAAGTTGGAACACCAAGAAGAACCATGTTCTTCTAGAGAGACAACACTCGAAAAATTGGATACCACACAAATTAACCTATCTTCTTGTGTGGTATTGACGTCTAAAACATCAATTAGTATCAGAGCGGGTTATCCTTGATAAGGTTAACACCTTGGAAAAGATCAAAATGAGTACACCACCTGGAAACTGGGAGGGTCAATCAACTGCAAGGCCACCACTCTTCAATGGCCNTGGCTAGTGTGTGGACTAGGTCCAGACGAGTACAGCAGAATCCAAAGCTGCACCACTGCCAAAGAGATCTGGGATACCTTGCAAGTAGCCCATGAAGTAACACCTCAGGTAAAAATTTCAAGAGGTACTCTAATATACTCTCAGTATGAAAACTTCACTAGAAAGAAGGAGAGACTATCCAAGAGATGTACACAAGGTTCACAACCTTGACTAATGAACTGAAGTCTCTTGGAAGAGTCATTCTTGAAGAGGACATGGTTGAGAAGATCCTGACAAGGGTCTTGCCTATTTCCTGGGAAAGCAAAATCACTGCTATCCAAGAATCCAAAAATATGGCAACCCTGAGATTGGATGAGCTGATTGGAAACCTCACTGCCTATGAATTCAGAAGGCAGACATTGAAGATGGATGGTCCGAAGAAGGAGAGGAGTCTAACACTAAGAATCACTAAGGGAGCAGATCTGGAGGAAGATAATATGGCCATGATTACCAAAGAGTTCAAATTTCTCATGAGGAAGAAGGTATCTCTAGAGGAGGAAACTACAACAAAGCAAAAGCTCCAGAAAGGCCAACCAACGAGGGATGCTACAAATGTGGTAAGACTGACCATCTCATAAAAAACTGTCCTCAGTGGGAAGTAGAATGGAAAAAAGAGAGATATGAAAGAAGGAACAGGAAGATGGAACAAGTCTAACCCAAGAAAACCACAACAAAAGCTATGGTTGCTGCTTGGGGGGAAAGTTCAGATGAAGAATCCGAAGATGGTGAGAATGAAGATCAGGAGCTCATGGCAATTGGAGAATCTGATGAGGAATCACATGAAGAATCCGATGTAAGTATCTCCCATCTTAAAAATAAAATAAAGTTCCTATCGAAGGAAAAACTCTCTGAGTTGCTACTTGATTTCATGGATGATTCTGAAGAAACAACCAAAGACAAGGAACAACTCTCTACAGAATGTGAAATGCTAAAATAAAAATGCATGAACCTAGAAATCAAACGTAGTGAATCTGAAAAGAAAAACACTGTCTTGTTGAACCAGGTTCATCCACTTGAAACTGAGATTCTAGAACTAAAATCTGAAAACTTAAAGTTAAAGCTAGGGTTCAGTAAAAAAGTTATTGATCATTCTCATATCATGTTAGAAGAAAACGTGGGAAAATTAAAATATAAGATGTATGCCAAGGATGAACAAATAAGAACTCTTAAAGAAGAACTTGGCAAAGTCAAACATGAATTAGATCGAACCTGTAAATAGAATAATCCTCTGATGCCCTGATATGGCTTCAAGAGAATCATAGTAGAACCCGGAGAGGGATTGGCTTTGGAAGTCAATTGCCCAAGTGGGATACCAAAGGCAAGTATCTCACTCTCCCTGAGAATAAAATCTGCACCCATTGTGGTAAGACTGGCCACTACAAAATTGAGAGTATTGCAAAAGAGCATGCCAGTCGAAGAAATGAGAGTTTTGTTAAAAAGAAAAATTAGCTACCAAATTGGGCTAGAAAAAGCTTGATTCATCTATTCTCTTATAGAAAAGGACCCAAACCGATTTGGGTTCTTAAAACTAACCCCTAATTCTTTTTGTAGGTTCAAGTGAGAGGAGGCAGCCAAATTTGGTATTTGGATAGTGGCTGCTCAAAGCATATGACAGGGAACATGGAAAAGTTCCTTTCACTTGAAAGTCTCAAATGAGGAAATGTCTCCTTTGGAAACGAAAAGAAAGGTGAAATTATTGGGGTCGGTAAGGTAGGTAAGGATCATTGAACATGTGTATCTGATATATGGCTTGAAATATAGCCTGATCAGTGTATCAAAACTGTGTGACAGAGGTAACCTGGTTGCCTTTACTTCTACAAAATGTTTTATGATTAACCTGCTTACTAACAAGATTGTTTTGCAGGGAAAAAGAATTAATAACATCTATGTCATAGACTTGTCCACACTGTCTGAAAATGAACTCACTTGCCTAAGTGTGTTGGGCAGTGATCCCCTCCTGTGGTACCAAAGACTTGGTCACGCAAGTCTAAATTAGGTAAACAAACTAGTCTCTAAAGACTTAGTGGACATTAAGTTCAAGGAAGACAAAGTTTGTGAGGCATGTGCCAGGGGGAAGAATGTAAGGTCTTCTTTCAAAAGTAAGAAAATAGCCAGTACCACCAGGACGTTGGAACTGGTTCATATGGATCTGTGTGCTCCTATGAGAACTATGAGCAGAGGTGATAAGAGATATGTGATGGTGCTAGTTGATGATTATTCAAGGTTCACTTGGACCTTATTCCTGGCATCTAAGGATGAAGCATTTGATATGTTCACCTCATTTATCAAGAAAACTCAAATTCAATTTGGACATCAACTAGCATCAATAAGATCTGACCATGGTACTGAATTTGAAAATGCTAAGTTTGCTGAGTTCTGTGATGAACATGGTGTCAATCATAACCTTTCTGCTCCTCGAACCCTACAGCAAAATGGGGTTGTTGAAAGGAAAAACAGAACTCTTGAAGACATGGCAAGAACCATGCTTCTATCTAGCAAACTACCTCACAACTTCTGGTCTAAAGCAATAAACACTGCTTGTTACATAATCAATAGATGCATGACCAGATCTCTGGTAGAGAAAACTCCCTATGAATTACTTAAAGGGAGAAAGCCCAACATATCCCACCTTAGGGCTTTTGGATGCAAGTGTTTTGTGCATAATAATGGCAAAGATTCCCTAGGAAAATTTGACCCCAGAAGTGATGAGGGAGTATTCTTGGGATTACCATCACATAGGAAAGCTTATAAAGTGTATAATAAAAGAACTATGTGTGTAGAAGAAAGTGTACATGTTGTCTTTGATGAAACTAACACTCTTGCTGAGAGACATGAACCAGAATATGAGGAGATTGGACTGGTGAGAAGCAGTGAAAACATTGAAGCAAACATGGAAGATGGGACAAGTGATGGACCAGGTTCAACTACCCCAAGACACATGACAGGGGGAATTCAACATATGCAACCTGGCCCTGATCCTGCTCCCCAGCAACAAGACACCATGGAATTGTCTAGGAATCAACAACTGGTACTCAAACCACACAGATATCAAAGTTCTCACAATCTTGAGAACATCATAACATATTTGACATCCGGAATCAAAACAAGATCATCCTTGAAAAATATGTGTGCGTTTGATGCCTTTATATTCATGATCGAACCAAAGCACATTGGGGAAGCCCTACAAGATGCTGATTGGGTAAATGCCATGCAAGAAGAGCTGAATCAGTTTGAAAGAAGTCAAGTATGGCACTTGGTACCCAGGCCACTAGACAGATCAATGATTGGCACCAAGTGAGTCTTCAGGAACTAGCTCGATGAGGATGGAACTTTTACAAGAAATAAGGCAAGGCTAGTTGTTCAAGGGTATAGTCAAGAAGAGGGAATTGACTATGATGAGACCTTTGCCCCTGTGGAAATACTGGAGGCAATCAGACTTCTTATATCATTTGCTGCACACATGGAATTCACTCTTCATCAAATGGATGTTAAGAGTGCCTTTCTCAATGACTATCTGAAGGAAGATGTATTTGTCAAGCAGCCTCCAGGTTTTGAAAGCAAGGAGTTACCTGGCCACGTATACAAACTCGACAAGGCTCTGTATGGTCTCAAACAAGCACCAAGAGCATGGTACGAACCATTATTGAGATTCCTGCTAGAACATGGGTACAAACGAGGCAAAATTGACAGTACCTTGTTATTAAAGGAAAATGGTAAGGATCTCTTGGTTGTGCAAATATACGTGGATGATATTATATTTGGGGCAACTTCTGAAAAATTGAGCAGGGAATTTGCTATGCTTATGGGGAGTGAGTTTGAGATGAGTATGATGGGTGAGCTAAACTTTTTTTTAGGCTTACAAATCAAGAAAAACTCAAATGGAACGATGATCCACCAACAAAAGTATGTGAAAGGATTGCTCAAGAAGTTTAAAATGGAAGACTCAAAGGAAATAGACACTCCCATAGCCACAACTACAAAATTGGATGTGGATGAACCTGGTTCATCCGTTGATCAGAAGCTATACAGAGGGATGATTGGGGTCTCTATTACATTTCACTGCCAACATACCTAATATTGTATTCAGCGTGGGACTGTGTGCTAGGTTTCAGGTAAATCCAAAGGAGTACCACCTCACTGCAGTGAAGAGAATTTTGAGATATTTGAAAGGCACCACTGATTTGTGCCTTTGGTATCCTAAAGGTAGTAATTTCGACCTTGTAGGATATGCTGATGCTGATTATGAAGGTTTCCTGGTTGACAAGAAGAGTACTTCAGGCATGGCTCACTTTTTGGGCTCCTGCCTTGTGTCTTGGGCCACCAAGAAACAGAATTCAGTAGCTTTGTCTACTGCTGAGACTGAATATGTGGCTGCAGCCTCTTGCTATGCTCAGTTGCTATGGATCAAGCAACAACTCATGGACTTTGGTATAGATGTGGGATTCATTCCTATTTTCTGTGATAACACTAGTGCTATTAGTATGACGAAGAACCCGGTTCATCATAAAAAAACTAAGCACATAGATATTAGACACCATTTCCTAAGGGATAACTATGAAAAAAGAATGATCTCAATTGAATTTTGTGCTACTGATCAACAAATTGCTTATATCTTTACTAAAGCAATGAGTAGGGAGCATTTTGAGAGAAACATGCTTGAATTAGGGATGATTAAAATCACCTGATTGAAAAAACAAAAATTGAAAAAGCTAGAAACACAAACATATATAATCAACCAGACTAATCATTACTCAGCATCATGACTTTACTGTCATACTCTCTTGCCATATATTAATATGATTCCCAGGTTTCTAATGATGTTTATCTATCTTTGTAAATTGAGGCAAATTAAGGACTTTAACACGATGAACCTGGTTCATCTTTGCTGGTTCATCTGCCTGACAAGGTACGTGCTCATCTACATACAATTATTGAACTAATTACAGTCCCACATGAGCAGGATTCTATCTATATTTGGTTCATTTCAAATTCTTTGTACTAATCCCTAAATTAACCCGTTCCAAGAAGTCCCATCAGTACTCAATTAGCCTAGAGGTAGGGAACTCTTAACTGTCTAATCAATGATACTCCTACAACTATTAGACTCCCACTTGAATAAATATTCTGCCCGTTGTATAATTAATAGCCATATCTTATATAAGGGTCATCATTACTCTTTTCTTCATAAAGTAACCGTCGAACCAAGTTCATCTCACTTTTTTCAAACCCAAAACTGATCACTTTTCTTTTCTTCCTAACAACACTCGTAATCATGTCTTCACCACCATCTACTTCTTCTTCTTCATCGCCAAATCGTGATTATGATGGAGGGCTTTATGAATCAGATTCAAATTCTCCATCTGTATACAGTTCTCAATCACCAGTAAGAACCTCAACCCCTGAAAATCCTCCTATTACTGAACCCACATATAACCCTAACCCAGCCCCCCGTGGTCGTCGTGTAAAGGTCCTTGCCAGAAAATCAGTGGCTTCTGAGTCCCGTGCAAGATTCTTGGAGGAAATTCTGCAGGCTGAAAAGGATAATAATTCTGAATCATCAAGTGAATCTTTTAAATCAGCCAACGAGGATGAAGCATCTGGTTCATCAAATTCTGAACAAGGTAATCTTGATGCTATTTCTGAATCTGTTAATGCTGAGAACAGGTTTGTTCTGTTTGGGTCGGTAGTTGATGTTGAAGTGCCGAGTAGGAAAAGAAAATTGGGAAAAGGTAAATTTCTTGAGAGAGAGGGATTTGGGGAGGATGGTACCACATTGGCTATATGTAGTCCCATTACTGAGAAGGTTGGAGAAGATGTCACAGAGTTAGGGGAAAGTATAGTCGAGGAAGCAGCGGGATGTTTAAAATGCTTGAAGAACGGAGCAGATGAACCTGTTTCATCTGGGGACGAGACGTTGCTGACAGGCTAAGGAAACTGGGGGAGTCCTATAACCCCAAGAAAAGGAGGACTCAGAAGTCCAAGAAGGCTACTAACCCAGTTCCTTCTAAGGAGAGGAAAGCTTCTGTAGCTGTTGATGCTCCTATTCCTAAGGTGCGTGCTACACGTAGTGTTGTGAGAGAGGAAGAAGAAATGTTTGAGAAGGCTCTACTACAGATCAAGAAAAAGAGAGCTGCAAAGGGAAAGGCTAAAGTAGGAGAGCCTGTGGAGACTGTTATGGTTGAAGAGGATACAATGGACCTGGTCCATCATGAGGAGCAGACTGCTCCTGTTGTGGTTGAGGCACCAAAATCAAAAAGGACTAAGGCTTCTCCAATGAAGTCAGTTACATTGTATGCCACACCCACAAGAACTGTTAAAAGGACCAGGTCCAAGGCAAGAAAAGTGAAGGTCGTTGAGAAAGATGATGATAAAGAGTGGAGTGGAGAAGATGAGGGGGAAGTTGGTGAGATGACTGACATAATCACCTTGTTTGGCAAAAGAACAATGCTGAAGGGAAAGTTATTGAAGGATCTCGAGGAACCTGGGATGCGATACCTGCTGGACACACTGGATGTTCAGGGGTGGAAGAACATGCTCCTTCACATGGAAGGAAGGTTGGCTAGAGCTGAACTGGTGGAGTTAATGGGTAATGCAGTGGTCAAGGACGGCAGGGTCACTACCACATTCAAAGAAATTCAAGTCTCCTTGGATGCTAAAGAGCTGGGAGGAATTATGCACATTCCTGCTGAGGGCTACGAAGATTACACGAGGCAAATATGGCCTAGTTTGGATGGGATAGCCTCAACAATCAACATTAACAGATTCTTCAGTGACAATGAAAGTGAAATTGAACCCAGGCCAGTCTACAAAAGTGAAATGAAGCCAGAGCACAAGTTGTTCTTCGAGTTTGTCATCAAGTTCTTGCTGCCAAGACAAGAACGAAGGAACATAGCCAACTATATGGATCTGACCTTGATGGAGCATTTGTATAGGGGAAAGCAGATCAACTGGCCAGCCTTCATCATCCAACTCTTGGACAGAGTTGTGAATGGAACAAAAGTATATGCAATTCCATATGGCTTTATTCTGACAGTTGTGCTTGCTCATTTTGATGTTCCTGTGAAAAAGGCTGAGATGGCTACTGCCAAGGACTATTTTGAGAAGGATACTTTTCTAACTTGCGATTATACTGTCAATGTTCTTGCAGATGAACCTGGTTCATCAAGGAAGCAGCATGTCAACAACAAAGTTAGAACTCTGGTGCAGGAAAGCGGATCAAGGATATGAAGATCCTTCGTTTGAAATCTCGTTTGATTGAGGTTGAAGCTGAGCGGGATGCTCTCAGGGCTGAATTAGCAAAAGAGAAGGAAAAGAACGAGGGTGTTCTTAACCAGATGCTTTCTCTTCTACAATCCAAGACCACAACCTTCTCTGCACCTTCCCATCCTTAGGCTGTCCAGAGCTACCGAAACTCCCTTTCAGTGCCTAGTTCGGGACATGTTTCTGTTGTTTTTATTCTATCTTGCTCATGGTTATGGCTGTTTTTTATTTTTTTGTATGGTGTTTGATGTTCGTTCCTAATCAATGAATTTTTGCTGTTTTGTTATTGACTTGTCTCAATTTCTTAGATAGCTTACATTTATTGGTTTCTTACGATGATTAATCATGTTTGCACCTGCAGTTTCCTTAATGGCCATGAGTAATTATTAACAACTCTAGTAAGTTTATCATTTTGCAAACTTTTCGATGATGCCAAAAGGGGGAAGACATGTGGTTTTATATTTCAAGTGATATTTATAACCTAATAATGAACCTGGTTTCTCTATGATAAATGCTTAAAAAACATACAAAGTGTTTGAAGTGTATACAGGGAGAAGCACATAGTTTGTCATCATCAAAAATGGGAAATTTTTTGACCCAAGTCACTGCATAGTTTTGAAGATTGACAAATGTCTAACCAGTTGAACCAGGTCCATCAGAGCACACATACTTGACCTGACGCGTTGGCACATGAATCGTATATGCATAGGAGATGAATGCGATTGTAAAGTATCAATATCAAAGAGAGTGTCTCCTAATGCGAAAAGGTTGCAAATTGATAAGAGAATAGAAGTTGAATTCA
>ML340732.1:0-12980 GCA_005239505.1 Nicotiana paniculata | reverse complement strand
ATTTACTAAGGGTGTTTGACCATGGTCACGCGAACATGTACCTTGGTTTATTTTGGTATCACAGCTATATCACACATGCATTTACATAATTGTAATCATTTATGAGTACCTAAAGTCATGCTTCTATCTCTAATCCTATGTCGTATTTTTAGGTGTAAAGGTTCAATACTAATGCGACTTTGTCTATATCTAATAGGGCATGTTATAAACAAACTACCTATGAGGCCAAGATTTTTTAGAAAACTTGAGGTCTGATAAGGACCGAGCCCAAATGGACTATGGCCTATGATTATGTTGTCCATTGTTTGGACTCTACCACTGAACCAATCTGAAAGAAATTGGGCATGTTTAAGTCCAATTGGACTCTGACCCAATTCAACATTTAATCATTCAAACACATTTGATTCAAAACAATTGTTTTTGGGCCTAGTATGAGTCCAAATGACTCTGGCACAACATCTATTTGTGGACAAATAAATGAAATTCAAAGTTAAAATTTTCTGGGCCTGATGATAATGAGTCCAAGTGAACTCTATCTCATTACATGTTTCTGAAGGAATTTTGAAATAAAATTTATAATGACATTTATAACATTTGCCTATATTTCATTATCTTTCAAATCAGAAATAAAAGAGTTTTGAATAAATCGAAAATTTTTGCCAAAAGTTTGGACATTTTCCTTACTGATTTGCCTAAGTTTTTATTTTTTGGAATGTAGGTTTTCAAACGTATTTGTATTTCGAAAATCTTAAGGTGTGATGACCATTTGATCAACTCCTTTGATTTAGTAAAAAAAATCAGAACACAATTCCATAAACCCTATTGGTTTTGGGCCTGAAAATGCATTACGGTCACTTTTAATCTACTTGGAAAATGCAGTAAAAATTAATACATCTTTTGCCGACTGAACTAATAATAAAACTGTCTATGGGTATTTGACAGATTTTTTGAAAAATGATCTATGTGATACTATTGCATACGAACATACAAAATTTATGAGTATATGACTCTTTAAGCGGGTTTTGTAATTTTCAGAACACTTTCAAACTAATAGATTTTCCTAAAACAGTGTAAATGAATTTGTAACATAACTTTAACGTAACCAACTTCAAATTTGCATGGTTCATACAACATTCAAACTAGTGCAGATGTATCGACAAATTTTAGTCATGATATAGCAAAAAAGAAAGGAGCTTTACATCTTGTTAATAAAATACCTTGACAGCAACAAGAACACAAAAAGAAAATATGTTTCTGAAAAGTCGAGTAAGAGCAACAGCCAGAAAACCCAAGCAGGAAATCAAAACCAACTTCCAAATGAAAACCCAAAAATCCAGAAGACAATGTGAAAAACCAGTAGGAGTTCTTTGCTACCAATGAAATAAAGAGACTCCAGCTTTCTATTTCAGGTTTAAAAAGTATCTCTGTTTTCAAGTGTAAAAAGAAATTGGTAAGAAATTTGAGAATGTGAGCAAATTCTGTGTATCTGAATCTCAGAATCCCTCCTTTTTTTAGAATGAAAAGTTTGAATGTATTTATAGAACGAGAAGGTGAAAAGGGATGAGAATTAAGGCCCATAGAATCTGTCAGAATTGCCAATAAATTAGAGAAAATGGCATCTTCAGTACAGAAATGGACAGTTGTTCAGTTTCTGGAACCTTCCTTGTCTCAGAAAATGGACAACTGTCCTATTTCCGGATATTTTCAGATCTTATCCTTTTTCGTACTTAGCATTGGGACAGTTGTCCCTATTCTAGAAAGTTTTAGCACTTTCTATAATGATTTTCAGAATTAGGTTTCCAAAATCGACCCTTAAAGGTCTTGGAATTACCTCAAAACCAGATTGGTTTTAGGCCTAAGTCAAGTGACTTTTAGCCTGAAGAGCTCAGCTCTTAAGCTTTCAAAGCTATGGGCATGTCCATTTATCCAGGCCCAATAATAATAAAACAAAAGTTATGGGCCTGTCTATTTAACCAGGCCCGATAATAATTAAAAAAAATGTTATGGGCCTGTCTATTTAGCCAGGCCCAAACCATTAACAACACTAAACAATCATATAATAATCAAAATGAAACAGAAAGAAAGAAATTTAACACTATATTTATATGTATATATTATATACTTTTATCTCCATTAATCTGTTTTAATTAATTGATTATTGAACGAAATAACAAATATAAGACTAAGTGAATATAATTACCCTAACTTTATATACATTTTTTAATTAAGTCCGACATTAGTTGATTAAATTCGATTTTAGCCAATAACAATTACATAATCCAAATAATAAATAATAAATAATGCGGGCAAAATAAAAATGAAGAAAAATGCGTAATAACAGAAAAAATTTAAAAAATGCATGGACAGAAAAATAAAAATACGGGCAGAAAAAAAAATGCAGAAATAAAATGCACGAAATAATAACAGAAATAAAATAAATGCGGAAATAACAAAAAATAAATAAATTTAAGGACCTAACCGTGAAAAATCTCTCAAGCCAAGACTCTCGTCTAGGATTTTAAGATCCTTGATGGGAGATCTTCAGTAGAGGATTTTTTGGCGGCTAGGAAATAAAAAGGGGGTAAATCTTAGGGTTTTGGCCTTTTTAGATCTGAGATCTATGAATTTTGGTGGGTTTTGGTTGGTAGGATGAGGTTTAGGAGGATGAAAGGAGTGTATGGTGTTAATTTGGAATTTTTTGGAGGTTGGTCGCAGCCGATGGAGAATTTCGGCGGGCGGCGTCGCCTTGGGGAGGGGTGGCGGCGGAAGTGAGGGTGAGAGGGATGGGGGGCGGCTAGGTTTAGGGTTGGGGGAGAGAGATGTGAGAGAATGAAGAGTGTGTAAATGAGGGGGGGTTGAAGGTTTTAGGACATTTTTATATTAAAAAAGTGGGGGTTCCGAACCGTTGGATCTATTAGAGATCAATGGTCAAGATTGAGTGGGGAGATGGGCATGGATCAGATTTTTTTAGGGGTTGGGCTTGGAGTTTTGGGATATTTTTGGGATTGGGTTTGGTGTTCAATACTTAGCCCAATCCGATTTTCTTTTGAGCTAATTAGCCTCTTTTAAATCTAAATAATTTTTATTAAACTCTAAATTGAATACTAAATTATCTTAAATTGTAAAATTACACTAATCATCTATTCATATTATTTACACAATTATCCAATCTTTAATTTAAAGAAAAAATACTTAATTTATTACTAAAACTAAAAAGTAATGCTAAGAACAAACAATTTTTGAGATTTTCTTTTAATGAAGCAACTAATTATGTGATTAGGTACTAATTTAAAATAAGAACCTAATAATGCAAGATGATGAAGGTTTAATTATTTTCCTAACTTAAAAAACCAAAACAAGTGACTTAAAATGCAAATAATTCTAAATAAATACCAAAAAATCCTAAAAGAATTAATATCTACAAAATAAGACTAATTGATTCAATAATTTTATTGGAGTATTCTCAGAAAATAGAGGCAGTGAAGAATTGTCCTAGACCCACCTCAGTATCCGATATAAGAAATTACTTGGGTCTAGCAGGCTATTATAGGCGTTTCGTAGAGGGATTTTCTTTTATCTCGTCCCCTTTGACTGGATTAACTCCAAAGAAAGTCAAGTTTCAATGGTCGGACGCTTGCGAGAAATGTTTTGAGGAGTTAAATGAGAGGTTGACCTTAGCTCCAGTCTTGACGCTACCGAAAGGAACCGAAGGGTTCGTTGTTTATTGTGATGCTTTAGGGATTGGCCTTACGTGTGTATTAATGCAGCATGGAAAAGTCATAGCCTACGCATCTGTCACGACCCGATTTACCATCCGAAAGGCGTCGTGATGGAACCTAGTCTCTATGACTAGGTAATCCTAAATTTGCAGATAAAACATAAATAAATACGATAAAAGTAAAGTCAGGAGGAGAAAATTCTAGATAAGCTTAATATCGCCGCTCGACATGTACAATATATATATATCCCAAGACCCCGATTGTCACAACACAGTCACAAGCTTCTATACTATTATAGCTCTGTACAAATCCGGAAAAGAAAATACATAGTAAGTGTCTCTATAAGAAGAAAATACATGGTAAGTGTCTCTATAAGATGGAATGGAAGGTGACCCAGAAAATACTTTACGGTCTCCTCGATGAAGCTGCAACAACCACTGGCCACGCGGCTGAGAACTCGAACCTGGATTCTGCAGACGAAAAACATATGCAGAGAAGGGTATGAGTACACCACATCTGGTACCTAGTAAGTGCCAAGCCTAACCCATTCAAGTAGTGATGAGATCAGGTCAAGGCTCTACTGGATTTATAAATAAAACAGTTTAAATAGTACGGAAGAGAAATAAGTTCTAGAGTAGAAAGTTAAAGAATAATCATAAATAAAACAGTAAAATGGAGCCCTCGGCTCAGCACAACGTATCACAAGTGGAATCTCCCGGGATACCGTCCCGTAGTCCCAATATAAGTATGCGGTACATGGGGGATCTCCTAGAATACGTCTGTGGTCCCCAATTTGAATATGCAGTGCAAAGGAAGGATTCCAGAATACGTCCGTAGTCCCCAATTTGAATATGTAGTATATCAGGGATCTCCCAGAATACGTTCGTAGTCCCCAATTGAATTATCCAATGTAGGGGGATCTCCCAGAATACGTCTATAGTCCCCATTTAAATATGCAATGCGAATGAATAATAGATAAGGCATTAATTTAAACAGGTCACCATATGACAGGCAAGTGACGGAATAAAACTAACTAAACATGGCGCACAGAGTAGCATATAGGCAACTTAATGTAAAACAAGTACGCATGATTTTCCTAATCTAAGCTAAACAATTAACACCTTAAGCAGTGTAATAGAAGTAAAATGATTTATAATATGTGAAGTGAAAATGGAATTTTAACATCAAATGGCCCGTGTACGTACTCGTCACCTCACGTACACTACACCGACATAGCAAATAAATGTCAAAATGACATAAGGGGAAGTCCCCAATATAGAATTAGGCAAGGCACTTACCTCGACTGCTCAACTCAACCCTAGATCACTTTATTGCCACGAGTAGCCGACTCCAAATTGCCCAAATCCGTTCAATTCAATTGCATAATGTAAATATAACTTTAAGAAATTAATCTAACTAATAAATTCGAAGCTAATACGCGAATTTAGGAAAATCGCCGAAAAAGTCCCTTGGGCCCACGTCTTGGAATCGGGTAAAAGTTAAAAATTCCAAACACCCGTTCACTCACGAGTCTAACTATACAAAAGTTACTTGAATCGGATACCAAAATCTCGATCAAACTCAAAAACTTGGTCTAAAAACTTTATCCAAATTTTCCCAAATTTGAAATTAAAGGATGAATTTAAGCATAGATTCGTGGAAATTTGTCAAATCGGAGTAGGAATTACTTACCCAAACCGCCCAGGTGAAAATATCTTCAACAATTGCCAATCCCCGAGTCCTAAGTTAAAAAAAATGAATTTTACCATAAACCCTCAATTTGGGTTTTTAAATTTCTGCCCAGGCACACACTTAGTGCGATCGCGGTAAGCCAGACGCGATCGGGAAGAGTAAACCACACGCACCTCAGAAATACACTACGCGATCGTGGGAATCTGTTAGCGAACGCGGTGCTTTACTTCACAGAACTATGCGATCGCGGTTTCCTTCATGCGACTGCGTAGAGAACCACTTAATTTCCGCTGCTGCCCTATTCTTTCTACGCGAACGCGACATAGCCCATGCGAACGCAGTGACCAAGCTGCCTACTCTACGTGATCGCATTCCATTTCATGCTATCCCGATGCATTATATCCCGACTGGCCTCCAATTGCCCTACGCGATCGCGGACTCCCTCACACGATCGCGATGAAGAAAAGCGTGTTGCACTCACACCAGAAAACCAGCAATCAATACAAAGCTAAAAATGACCCGTTGAGCATCCGAAACACCCCCGAGGCCCCCGTGACCTCAACCAAACCTACCAACCAGTCCTAATACCTCAAACTTAGTCAAGCCTTCAAACAACATCACATAACACCAAAATCATAAATTATACATCGATTCAAGCCTAAGAACTTAGAAATTTTCCAAAATCCACAACGATGCTGAAACACATCAAAACTAGTCCGAATGACCTTAAGTTTGACACACGGGTCCCAAATGACACTACAGACCTCGTAAACACATTCCGGACGCGCTCCTAACACCGAAATAACTCAACGGAGCTAACAAAGTCGTAAAAATTCCATTCCGGACCTGTCTTCACACAATTTCAACTACAATCTGATTTCTAAAGCTTAAACTCATATTTAGGGACTATGTGTCAGAAAACTCTCCGAATTCCACACTAATCACTCCAACAAGACCCAAAAGTAGAAACAAATATGGGAAAAGAAGTCATTAGGGGATCGGAGTGCTAACTCTCAAAACGACTGACCGGGTCGTTACATTCTCCCCCTCTTAAGAAATTGTTCGTCCTGAAACGAGTATAAAGACATATCTAGGCTGTGAAACGATGAGGGTACTGGATGTGCATATCCTGCTCGGTCTCCCAAGTCCCTTCCTCGACCGGCTGACCCCTCCACTGAACCTTTACTCATGCAATATTCATCGACCTGAGGTTTCTAACCTGCCTATCCAAAATGGCTACTGGCTCTTCAACATAAGATAGATCCTTGTCCAACTGGACTGAACTTAAGTCCAATACATGAGCCGAATCGATGTGATACTTCTGGAGCATAGAGACGTGGAATACCGGATGAACTCCTGCTAGCTGGGAGGCAAGTTAAGCTCATAAGAAACCTCCCCAATACGCCGCAATATCTCAAAAGGACCAATGAATCTCGAACTCAGTTTACCCTTCTTTCCGAACCTCATGACGCCCTTCATAGGCGATACCCGAAGCAAAACCCGATCACCAGCCATAAATGCCAAATCACGAACCTTCCAATCCGCATAACTCTTCTGCTTGGACTGAGTTGTGCGAAGTATCTCCTAAATCACCTTCACCTTGTCTAGGGAATCCTGTACCAAATCTATACCCAACAATCGGGTCTCGCCGGGCTCGAACCATCCCACTGGAGACCGGCACCGTCTACCATACAAAGCCTCATACGGTGCCATCTGAATGCTGGACTAGCTGTTATTATAAGAAAATTCTGCAAGTGGCAAGTATTGTTCCCATGACCCTCCAAACTCCATCACACAGGCACGACGCATATCCTCAAGAATCTGAATCGTGCGCTCGGACTTCCCGTCCATCTGAGGGTGACAGGTTGTACTCAACTCCACCCTTGTGCCTAACTCCTGCTGAACGGCTCTCCAGAACCGTGAAGTGAATTGTGTACCTCTGTCTGAAATGATAGATACTGGAATACCGTGAAGGCGGACAATCTCCTTGATATAAATCTCAGCCAACCTCTCTGAGGAATATGGGATGACTTGGTCAGCCAATCCACAATCACCCAAATAGCATCGAACTTTCTCAAAGTCCGAGGAAGACCAACTACAAAGTCCATGGTGATCCTCTCCCACTTCCACTCTGGAAGCTCAATCTGCTGAAGCAACCCTCCTGGTCTCTGATGCTCATACTTGACTTGCTGACAGTTGAGGCACTTGGCCACAAATCTAACTATGTCCTTTTTCATCCTCCTCCACCAATAGTCCTCTCTCAGGTCCATGTACATCTTCGCGGCACCATGATGAATGGAGTACCACGAGCTATGGGCCTCTTCCAGAATCAACTCTCGGAGCTCCTCTACATTGGGCACATAGATACGACCGTGCATCTTTATCACACCATCATCACCTATAGAGATATCTCTGTAATCACCTCGCCGAACCCTATCCTGAAGAACCAGAAGATGAGATCATCATACTGGCGCTCTCTGATGCGGTCTGAAAGAGAAGGCCGGGCAACCACACAAGCTAATATCCATCAAGGCTTTGAAAGACTCAATCTCACGAACTCGCTGGCTAAGGCTTGAACATCCAAGGCTAGGGGCCTCTCAATTGCCGGAAGATATGCCAAACTCCCCAGACTCTCCGCCCAGCGACTCAAGGCGTCGTCCACCACATTGGCCTTTCCCTGGTGGTATAGTATAGTGATGTCATAGTCCTTGAGTAGCTCCAACCACCTTTGATATCGCAAATTAAGGTCCTTCTTCCTAAACAAGTGCTTTAAAATCCAGTGATCCGTGAAAATCTCACAGGGAACACCGTATAAATAATGACGCCACATCTTCAGGGTGTGAATAATAGCTATAAACTCGAGATCGTGAACTGGATAGTTCTTTTCATGTACTTTCAACTCTCTGGATGCGTAGGCAATCACCCTACCGTCCTGCATCAATACCGCTTCAAGGCCAATCCTCGAGGCATCACAATAGACTGCATAGGACCCTAAACCCGTAGGCAATACCAACACTAGAGCTGTAGTCAAGGCTTTCTTAAGCTTCTGAAAGCTCTCTCACACTCCTCAGTCCACTTGAACGGAGCACCCTTCTGGGTCAGTCTGGTCATAGGTGCTGCAATAGATGAAAATCCCTCTACAAAGCGGTGATGGTACCCTGCTAAACCAAGTAAACCAAGGACACTCGTTCACTCATTCACTCACTAGTCTAACCATACAAAAATTACTCGAATCAGATACCAAAATCTCGATCAAAACTCAAAAACTCGGTATAAGAACTTTATCAAAATTTTTCCAAATTTTCACCCCAAATTCGAAATTAAAGGATGAATTTAAGCATATATTCTTGGAAATTAATCAAAACCGAGTAGAAATTACATACCCAAATCGCCTAGAAAAAATCGCCAATCCCCGAGCTCCCAAGTTCAAAATATGAATTTTAGCTTAAACCCTCGATTTGGGTATTTAAATTTCTGCTCAGGTGCACACTTAGTGCAATCGCGGAAAGCCAGACATGATCACGAAGAGTAAACCACACACGCCTCAAAAATGCACTACGTGATCGCGGGAATCTGTTTGAAAACGCAGTGCTTTACTTCACAGACCTACGCGATCGCAGTTGAATTCACGCGATCGCGTAGAGAACCACTTAATTTCCACTGCTGCCCTATTCATTCTACATGAATGTGACATAGCCCATGAGAATGCAGTGACCAAGCTACTTACTGTACGCGACCGCGTTCTATTTCATGCTATCGCGAAGCATTAAATCCTAACTGGCCTCCAATTTCCCTACGCAATCGCAGACTCCCTCATGCGATCGCGATGGAGAAAAATGTGTTGCACCCGCACCAGAAAACCAGTAATCAATACAAGGCTAAAAATGACCCATTGAGCATCCAAAATACCCCCGAGGCCCCCGTAACCTCAACCAAACCTACCAACCAGTCCTAATACCTTAAACTTATTCAAGCATTCAAACTACATCACATAACACAAAAATCACAAACTATACATGGATTAAAGCCTAAGAACTTAGAAATTTTCCATAATCCACAACGATGCCGAAACACGTCAAAACTAGTCCGAATGACCTCAAATCTGACACACGGGTCAAAAATGACACTACAGACCTATAGCCACTTTCGCAACCCCATTTCCAACCCGATATCAAAATTTCACCTATCGGCCGAAATTCTAACTTTCGCCAAATCAAGCCTAACTCTACTACAGACCTCGAAAACACATTCCGGATGCGCTCCTAACCCCCAAATCACTCAACGGAGTTGACGAAATTCCATTCCGGACCCATCTTCACACAGTTCCAACTACGGTTCGATTCTAAAGCTTAAACTCATATTTAGGGACTTTGTGTCCCAAAACTCTCCGAATTCCACACTAATCACTTCGGTAAGACCCAAAAGCAGAAACTAATGTGGGGTAAGCATTTATTAGGGGATCGGGGTGCTAACTCTCAAAATGACCGACCAGGTCGTTACAGCATCGAGACAACTGAAGGCTCATCAGAAAAATTATCTCTTGAATAAGCACCTGTGGTGTTTGCGCTTAAAATCTGGCGCCATTATTTGTATGGGGTGCATGTTGACATTTTTACAGATCACAAGAGTCTCCAATACATCTTCAAGAAAAGATAATTGAATCTACGTTAGAGGAGCTGGCTCGAATTACTTAAAGATTATGATGTTGATATCCTCTATCATCCGAGAAAGCCAATATTGTAGTCGATGCCCTCAGTCGATGTTATGTGGGAAGCTTAGCTCATGTTGAGGCAGACAAGTGAACTATGATTAAGGAAGTCCACTGCTTAGCAAGTATAGGAGTTTGAGTTTTGGACTACGAAGATGCTGGCGTTGTTCTTCAGAACAGGGCTGAATCCTCCTTAGTAGCCGAAGTGAAGGAAAAACAGTTCAATGATCCCTACGTATTGCAGTTGAAGGAGGGATTTCACAAACACAAGACTATGGCTTTTGAACAAGGGGGAGATGATGGTACTTTAAGGTTTAGAGGCAGACTATGCGTTCCAGATGTAGATGGTCTTAGAGAGCGGATTATGTCAGAAGCCCACAATTCCGGGTATTCCATTCACACAGGTTCCACCAAGATGTATCATGATTTTAAGGAACTGTATTGGTGGAACGATATGAAAAAGAATATAGTAGACTTCGTGGATAAGTGTCCAAATTGTCAGCAGGTGAAAGTCGAACACCAAAGACTTGGTGGATTAACTCAGAGTATAGAAATTCCCGTTTGGAAATGGCTGGTGATAAACATGGACTTTATAATAGGTCTACCTCGCTCGTTTCAGAAGCATGATTCGATTTGGGTGATTGTAGAGCGACTTACCAAGTCAGTTCACTTCTTGCCAGTGAAGACTACAGATTCGAGGATTATGCCAAGTTGTATATCAAAGAAATCGTCTGATGGCATGGGACTCCTTTGTCCATCATCAGATCGTGGTGCTCAGTTCAGAACGAACTTTTGGAAATCATTTCAGAAGGGATTAGGCACAAAGGTGAACCTCAACACCGTTTTTCATCCTCAGGCAGATGGTCAGGCATAATGCATTATTCAAACTCTTGAGGATATGTTGAGGGCATGTGTTGTCGATTTTAAAGGTAATTGGGACGATCATCTACCTCTCATTGAGTTTTCTTATAATAATAGCTATCATTCTAGTATCAAGATTGCACCGTACAAGGCTATGTATGGGCAAAAGTGTAGATCACCAATTGGTTGGTTCGAAGTTGGAGAAACGGAGTTTTTAGGACCCGATTTGGTCTATCAGGCTATGGAAAAGTCAACTTGATACAAAAGCATTTGAAAACGTCTCAAAGTCGCCAAAAGTCCTACTCGGACGTGCGGCGTAGAGACTTAGAGTTCCAAGTTGATGATTGGATGTTTCTGAAAGTTTCGCTTATGAAAGGCATTATGAGATTTGGGAAGAAGGGGAATCTTAGTCCCCGCTATATTAGTCCATATAGAATCCTGCGAAGGATCAGGCATGTGGCTTTTGAGTTAGAATTTCCACAAGAATTAGCTGATGTACACCCAGTGTTTCATGTGTCCATGTTGAAGAAATTCATCGGAGACCCGTCAATTGTGGTGCGTACGGAGACTGTAGGGGTTAAAGACAGCTTGTCTTACGAAAAAAGTCCAGTGGCTATTTTTGATCGTCAAATCCGCAAGCTCAAACTAAGGAAATTGCTTCAGTAAAAGTGCTTTGGAGGAATCAAAAAGTTGAAGAGGCTACATTGGAAGCCGAAGAGGACATGAAGTCCAGATATCCCCATCTCTTTGAATAGAAAACGGAAAATGTGGAAGGTAATTAACCTTTCCATTTAGGCCTTATATTATAATCTTCATGTCCTTCGGCATTTACTCAACTTAGTATTTAGTGATGACATACTTTTTCAGTTTGATATACATGTATTCATGATATTTCAGTATTCGCATATCCCCATCACACCCGTTTAATGTCCATAGATAGTCGTAGTTGCTGCCAGGACCATCATTCGAGGACGAATGATTCCAAGGGGAAGATAATGTAACACCCCGTAAAGTCGACTTGGGTATGAATGTGTTAAATGAATAGTAATGTTATATTTTTTGACATGTGAAGTTCTATTATTATTAGCATGGGTGGAAATAGTTATTTTAGAATCAAGACTAAGAGTGAGGTATACAAGATTCGATAAAATCTATGAAGTTTACAAAAGCTCAGTCTTGCAGGAGGTTTAGTGAAAAACGTGTAAGGTATTTGGGAAAACGCAAAACATGAAATTTGTAGGCCTTTGCAATAGATTTCCAACGGTGTATTGTGGAACCCAAAAAAATCTCTTGAAAAAAGTTATGTGCATTTTATAGAATAGTGTGCAATATGTGCGGCCCAAGCGCGGTCGCGCACCTGTGACAGTGTTCTTGCCATTTTGCGCGGTCAGGTGCGCGGTCATGCCTACGGGTGCGCGGGGGCTCACTTGGAGAGTCATTTTTAAAGCCCTACTTCGTCCCCCACATCCCCAAAACGTAAAAAAACATGCTCTAGAAAGGAAAGCTCTCAAAAACCTAATTCTTTAAGGGTCCCTCCACCACCCAAGGTAAGTTCGAATTNGTCTTCACCCTCTAATTGATTCTAACATTGGTTTAATAATTATAGATCCTAGTTCATGAGATATGAGTTGATGGGTTTGATAGAAAAGCATGAACGGTTATAGATTTGGTGTCTTCATTGTTGATTATTGGTTGAGGGTGTTGTTTACCTTATGAGTGATAAAGAATAATGTTGATTATAACCATTTGAGACTTTAGAATTTATCTTGGAGCAACAGAATGGGGTATTGGGTGTAGAGAAACCATTAATAAGGACTATGAAGCTTTTCTTCCCACCAAGTGTTTGATAAAATGCTTATGTTACCAAAACATGAGTATAATAGCTACTATGGAATCCCTTTGACTTGTATTGCTATCGATTAAAGTTGAAAGGGTTAACAAACGTTGTATTACGCCCAAGAGCAGGAAGTTAAGGTATGTAAGGCTAACTCTTTACATTT
>ML340731.1:637-18904 GCA_005239505.1 Nicotiana paniculata | reverse complement strand
CACACACACACACACACACATATATATATATATATATATATATATATATATATATATATAATTTGTAAAAACAATGTCAAGTTGCTCAACTGTTTTGTACCACAAGGAATCCAGCTAAAACAACCAATACTCTTTCAAAATAACCACAACAATATCTGACAATAAAATAACAAGACCAAGTAGTCATAGAAACAATAATGGACATAGATCAATTAAGACAAGAATCAATTAAGTTGGGAACGGGAAAAGGACCATGCTTCACAGGAAAATTGGGTGGTGCATAGATACTCGTCACCTCATCTATACACCATGCCCATGCATTTCACATTGCAAACAAGTGGGGATTCCTATTCCCTCAAGTCAAAGTTAGACCAAACACTTACCTCAATTTCGCAGGCCACTCACAGCTCAATTATTGCTTTTCCTTTTGAATTCACCTCTAACTTGCTCGAATCTAATCACAATTAAATTAATATGATTAACTAATTCTAAAGGAACTAACTTTATTGAAAAATATAATTTTTCCTAAGTTCTTTAAAAAAAAGTGAAAACCCGACCCAGACCCGCTTGGTCTAAACTCGGGGTTCGGACCAAATTATGTTTACCTATTCACCCACAAACCCAAATATACAATTAATTTTGGAATCCGACCTTAATTCGAGGTAAAGATTCGATTTTTATAAAATTCCCTAATTCTACCCAAACTCTCAATTTTACCATGAAAATTCTTAGTTTTTTATTTAAAGTGATGAAAAATAATGGGTAATTGAAAGAGTAAAGTTTATAATTGATTACCTATGACTTGGTGAAGAAATTCGTTCCTAGGGATGTGGGGTTCAAAAATTTCAAGAAGAAGAAGTCTCCCCGTTTTATATATATTTTTCTGCCAGTTATTCTGCCTTGTTTTTCATGCCAAACAATCCCGAAACTCAATTTTTATGTATCCATTGGATTCCTTGTGAACTTATAGACAAAATAGGCTTTTGAATCACTCAATTTGGCCTTATAATGAAGGAGATATGTAGGTTTTAATATTTGCAATTTGTGCAGATTTTTAATACGCCGTCAGGGGCAATTTCATAACTAATCTGAAAAATCTGGCAACCTTAGAAAAATGCCCATAAAACCCTCATATGATGTCCAAATTCGATGATTCTTTTTGCTACGGGTCCGTAATTACGATACGGATCCTATACTTCATTCAAAACAAAAATCGGAGCTCATTTGTTCAATATGACATCATTTATGCCTGAAGAAACAACGTCGAAGCATAAGAAAGAACGAGCGCAACACAACTCAAACCTATTTGAAACTCACCCGAGCCCTCGGGGCTCTAAATCAAACATGCACGCAACTCTAATAGCATCATACGGACTTGCTCGTGCGATCAAATCATGAAAATAACATGTAAAACAACGAATTAAACCTCAAAACTCATTATTTTCCTGAAGAACACTTATAGTTCATAATTTTTCAACTGGATGTCCGAATCACGTCAAACAAACTTCATTTTTTACCAAATTTCACAGGCAAGGCCTAAATATGATAACAAATCTGTACTGGGCTCCGAAACCAAAATACGGGCCCAATACCAATGATTTTAAACATTAATTTTTTTCTTTATTTCATAAATATTTAAACAAAACAATTTCTTTCAAAAATTGATTTCTAAGGCTTGGGACCTCAGAATTCATTTCCGAGCATACGCCCGGGTCCCATATTTTACTGCGGACCTCCCAAGATCGTCGAAACACAGATCCAAGTCTGTTTACTCAAAATGTTGACTCAAGTCAACTAAAACCAAATTTTTAATTCTAAAAATTATTATTTCTTATATTTTCACATAAAAGCTTTCCGGTTTCACGCCCGGACTGGCACGAAAATTGAGGTAGTTAAACTTAATCTTTTTATGGCTAATAAGTCTAGAACGGAGTCTAAATTCATAAAATGACCCCTTGGGTCATCACAATAATAGTGTGCAAAGTTTAGTCTATTTTTTTTTATAAACACAATATTTCAAAAATTCTGAAGTTTTGGAAAAAGCAACAAATTCGCCAGTCCTATTATTAAATAAAATGATCCAAATATGATAATGTTTAAACCGAAAATCGAACCGAAATTAGAAAACTGAACTGAATCGAACTTATTTCAATTCGGTTTCGGTTACTATTTTTACAAAACCGAAAACCAAATAACTGACCTGAATTTCTTCAAACCGAACCGAACTGACCCGACCGAACGCCCACCCCTAGTCCAACCCATCAACGAAAATGTGATCCAACACCTTATCAGTCTGAAAATGGTGTGGGTAGTCTCTGAGTAGCTTCTTGTATCTTTCTCAAGCTTGTCGAAGAGTCTCACCATCTCGTTATTGAAACCCCAGAATCTGGCTCCTCAGTGATTTTGTCTTCTTTGTGGGAAAAAACTTGATTAGGAATTTCCTAGCTATATCATCCCAATTGTGGATTAAGTTCGCGGGCTCCTTTTTCAACCATTCCTTGGCGTCCCCCAGCAGTGAAAAGGGAAACAGCGTCAGCCTGACATAGTTTTTGGAAACTTTCAAATAATTGTAAGTGTTTATAATTTCAGGGAAGTTCTGAATGTGCCTCTGCGGGTCTTCATGAGATAAGCCAACATATTGACTTGTGGATTGAATCAATTGTACCATGTATTGTTTGAGTACAAAGTGACCCTTGATATCAGGCTTCACAATCGCCTGAGTCATAAGAGCCAGATTGGTCCTTGCAGCTTCTATCATCGGATGCTCTTCATTACCTTCCATCTCTATTCGTTGTGGTTGAACTACGATGACCAACTCTCTTTCAATTCTAGTTCTAGCTTCAACTTCCCTCCTCACTCTATGAAGTGTTCGTTCGATTTCAGGATCAAGAGGAAGGAGATTGTTTGTGCTTCTACTCCTTCACATTCAAGAGAAGGGACTGTGTTATCACAAATAAAGCAAACTAAAAATTAAAACTTGAACAAATAACGAATAAAAGCTTAACTTAACTAAACAATCAATAACTAAGTCCCCTGTAACTGCGCCAAAAACTTATTGATCTCCCAAATACATGCAAGTATACGTGGTCGTCAAGTTATAAAGTGACTCAAAAGTCAGATGTCGAACTCATAGAGACTTAGATTGATCATTTACTAAGCAAACTAAAATTAATTAATTGTCCAAGATGTTTAAGAGTGATATTTTTATATTAATCTACTATTGCGGAAATTAAACAAATAACAACTAAATTATCACGAATGTAGTTTTGTATGACGAGATTTTACTTCAGAGGAGAGGAAAATTCCAGGGTTGTGGTTAATTTATCAATCCTATTAAGTTCAATAATTGCACTCGTTAATCCAGATTATCTATGGTTGCTAATTAACCGGATCGTTTATATGAATAGCATGTTCCTTCAATACTACTCGCCTGCCCATAATATATCAATCATATATTCCTGTGGTATTGAGTCTATCATGAACGAATATAATATGATATTTAATTAAGCAAGACTGTTAGGTATATTCCTATCCTAACCGCGAAATTATTTCCCGAGCCACAGGTTCAGAAACAAGCTTTCTCTTATTCTACTCTAATCTAAACACGGCTTTTTCAAGCATAACATAGATAGTAGGGTGAATTGGTGGCTACAACAATTCACAAAATTAAAACTAGAATTAAAGAAACAACCAGAAGATGATAATCTAAATTAACAAAGATGTAATTAATAAACGTTAATAATCATGTCAACCACAACTCTAAAACTAGAGTGCTTAGTCACTCATGTTCGTAGTAACATTTTTCCAAGTATTTTGCATAAACAAATTACAAATAAAAAATAAATAAATGAAGTACTTTATGATTTCCTCTTCCAAAAATTGTCCACGTGATATTCTTGCTTCCGGTCACCAAATTCCACTAAAAATAGTGTTTAATGACTATTTATATGTGTAGAAAAAAAACTCAAACGAAATAACTAAGTTCAAAATCAAATACGAGACAAAATAAACTTTAAAAATCCGAAACGCGCTCGCCACGGACTTTGCCTTGCGAGAAAAAACGCACAGTCCATCGCCTCAGACCTAGCCTCCCCAGCCCTGTAGCGCGCTTGGCATCTCGCGTCGCATGCTCTATAGCGAGCTTCAAAGCTGGCGTCGCCCACTGGTGCTACTTTCAATTCTCATTCTGTTTCTTTTGCCTCTCTCTTTTCACGTTTTTGTCTTCTTTCTCAATTGGCTTTACAATTCGTTGCATTGTTTCTTACTTCAATTGTTCTTTCTTTTTGTCTTCTTTTCATTTCTTTGTTTTGTCTTTCTTTAATTTGCTTTTCAAAAATTAATCATCACTCCATCGTCAAATAATCACCACAAATAATTACGAGCCAGTCATATAGTGCATAAAATACACATAAAATCTCTATTTTACTCTCAATTTCGTCTTCACGTACCTACACATAAAATAAGCTCAATTAAACACGAATATAATATAGTTTAGTATTAAAGCACCTAAAATATAAGATAAGTAATGCACTAAAAATATAAAATTATAGCCACACATCATTAAGTCCTTAGGTTTGTTGAGTCTTTGTTATTTTGTTCTTCATTTGTAATCCTACACTACTTTCCAGAAGTGTCTTGTGGAACAGATTTAAATCACTATTTGATTTAGTTTCTTAACTAGAGTTAGTCAATGTTTGTTGCTTTGTAATAGAGTTATTGCAAGTTATTGTAAGAGGTGAGAGATTAAAAGTTTAATTTCTAGATTGCAATAGATTGTAATATGAAGTTTGCTCGGTTTAGTGGAGTTGAAATCCTACTAGAGTATATCGTGGTTTTTGATTCCTTGAGCAAGGAGTTTTCCACGTAAATATCGCGTGTTCTTTATTTACTACCGATTTACAGTGGGAACAGATAGAGAACCTGGCCCCCTATACTGTTTGGTTTTATAATTTGTTGTTTACTGTGGGTACTGACAAAAACCTGATTTTATTGAATTTTGACAAATATTGAATCTGACTATAATTTTAGAAGTATAATGAGTTTAGTGCTAAACTTGAAAGTCGAACCTACGCAAATTTAAATCGTGGTGCCACTCTCGTCCTTGTCATCTTTTATCTCCATCACCCTCTCTAAGGATGTGACTGCCCGTATTCCTGACCAAGTTGGACATTCTCATTAATTATTTTTTCCTTTTCTAATCCCATATTGGTTTTGTGAAATTAATGAAGGTGTTGGGTAATCTTTCATTAAAAATGGTATGAGGTAATTTTGGTTGAAAATTTTTGCCAGGTTAATAGTTGTAAACTTCTACTATTGATTATGATGCTCCAACTTTGGGATAAAACTAATACATGTGTGTATAGAATCTGGAAAATTGCAACCTTCAACTTATACTGTCACCATAAGGTCCATAGCCATTATTTCATGTCTTAATGATCTCCTAACAAGTCTGATAGAATTTCTTGGGCATGAGTAATTCTTAACTAATATATACGGAATTAAGGAAATTTGTTTCAACAAAACAATGCGTAATTTCAACTACGTCGCCTTCGACTCTAAGTCATCGATCTTTCTTTCATCTTTAATCAATATATGTCGCATCGATCATAAATCAATTTTATTTATCTTATACAGTACGGTTTATGTCAAATATATACTTGGAAATGAGAACTAGTCTTGCCAAAAGAATAATAGAAATTGAAATCATTCAAACACTCGTGATGACTTAATTTGTATTCTTTAGAAAATTGTTACTATAGGGTGATAAGGTTGAAGTGAAAAAGAAGTATAGATGACCTAAATTGTGAAGTCAACGACAACCCTTTGAGAAAAGTAAGGGAACGACCATTATATATAGAGCTTACACGTTTTGTTTATTCATTAGATGTTGAATGAAATGTCGCAGCTTGCTTCAACAACCATCTCCTTACTTTTTTCTGCCTTGAAAACTAAATCAAAAGCGATGATGGCAACGAATAACATGACCTTATTTCTTTTCTCCTATATTAAATTCAGCTCAGTCAATGACGTACAACTATTCCTCCTAGCTTCTAAGAGTTGAAGATCTATTTTCAATAGGAACAACTAAACTTTTTTTTTTTTTTTAATATGGTGGTGTTCGGGTCAGCTTGCACGCACCTTAACTATTTCACAAGATACCTGTTATATCTTTCACCAGCACAAGTGTTGGATAACTCTACGTCACTGGGATTTGAACTTGATGAACAACTAAATCATATATGTCCTAAAACTTGTCTAACCATTTCTTATGAATAAATAAATAAATAAAAACTATTGCTTGCTTAAAATAAGTATGAGTTTTTTTGCAAGAAAATAATGATACTCTTAAAATAAATAATTTGGACGATCACGGTCGCTCATCTCTCTGCAAATTAACTTAGTCGTTTATATTTAATCTGTTGTTTTAGGGATGTAGAAAACCAAGTTGAATTTTGACTGAGTTTCATATAATGGTTTAGTACACTCCTAATTTTTCATATGTAAAGGTAGACCTGGCAAGATGGTTAAAAATAATAGTTATCCATCCAATCCAACCCATTAAAAATGGATTGGATAACTGACTTTTTAAAATCGGGTCGAATATGGGTAATTACCCGTATTATCCATTAGAAAAATGAGTAACCAAATGGGTAACCAATGGGTAAAATATGGATAATACAATTATTGAAAAATTATTTCAGTAATGTTCTTCTGTTGCAAGGGGCAACAAATTCATATTAGAGTTTGAGGCTAATATGAAGTCATGAATGGATAATATGGTTACCCGTTTCAACCCGAAACATATCCGACCCGACCCACCCGTTTGTCACTCCTATGTAAAGGTAACATCACAAATGCGCTTGTTTGAGACTTCCACTTACCATGCAAAAGGTAAAATTTAATTAGTAACCCTCTGTTTCGATAATTACTCGTTTAACGTAATACCAAACGGGTAATCTTGATGACAAGTTTTATTAGATCCTTTCTAAGCCATAGTCTTCTCTCTTAGAAAACCAGTAAAATAGAAAATGAAGAAATTCTTAATACATATTTTAAGGAAAAGATAATGACAGCACTATTAATAGAAAGAAAATAGTTAGTCAACTTACATTGCTTTGTCATTTTCAGTTCACGAGCTGGAAATGACTAAATGCATATTTTAAAGAAAAGATTAGTTTGATCAAGCATCAAAGTCAGAATCATTCTTGGAAAAAGAATTGCTAAACAATAATTTTTTGTTGATATGCCGTGGTACCTTGTTGTCTATTTTGTGTCTTATATACCATGCACTAGTGCTTCAATACCAAAAACATTTCCTATCATCTCTTGCTCCTTGACATTTTCCAGAATGGATGTTGTTTCCGCGACTTTTAATCTCCACACCTTCTTGTCTATCCATGTTGTACTTCCTGTGTTCTTATTCTTATTTTTCTCCCAATGTGCTGCAGCTGCTACATTACTTGGAAATGAAACTGACAAACTTGCCTTACTCGGGTTCAAGTCCGAAATAACTGAAGATCCATCAGGAGTTTTGGCCTCTTGGAACGATTCTGTTCATTTATGTCTGTGGACTGGAGTAAGATGTGGCCTTGGACAGGAAAGAGTCATTAGCTTGAATCTGAAGGGGCTAAGGTTGGCAGGTCCAGTCTCAGCTCATCTCGGAAATCTGTCCTTGCTCAATTCTCTTGACCTGGCAGAAAATTCCTTCCATGATCAAATTCCTCAACAACTCAGCAGGCTTTCAAGGCTTCAAAACCTGAATTTGAGTTTTAACTATCTAGGAGGGGAAATTCCAGTTAATCTATCACATTGTGTTAACCTCAAGAGCCTCGTCCTCGACCATAACAATCTTGTGGGACAGATTCCTGACGAAGTTGGATCATTAACGAGGTTAGTGAAATTGTATCTCAAAAATAACAATCTGACAGGAGTCTTTCCAGGTTCTATTGGAAACCTTACATCTTTACAAGAATTGTATTTATCGTTCAACAATATAGAGGGAGAATTACCAGCTTCTCTAGCTCGATTGACCGAGTTGAGACAACTTGGATTGTCAGTAAATAGGTTATCCGGGGAGTTCCCTCCTCCGTTATACAATTTGTCATCCCTGGAATTAATAGCGCTTTCCCATAACAACTTTTCTGGTAATCTCAGATCCGATTTAGGCCATTACTTCCCTAACCTCCAAAAACTTTACTTGGCACAATGTCAATTTATTGGTTCCATACCATCCTCTTTGGCTAATGCTTCGAAATTGCTACAGCTTGATTTTCCTGTAAACAATTTCACTGGAAATGTACCTAAGAGTTTCGGTAACTTGGGAAATTTGCTGTGGCTCAATGTTGGGAGCAACCATCTCGGATATGGTGCGGATGATGACCTCAACTTTGTAAGTTCTCTTACCAATTGCAGCAGTCTATTGACGCTCCATTTTGGAGACAACCAGTATGGAGGTACATTACCCCATGCAATAGCCAATCTTTCTAGTCAGTTACAACGACTACTACTCAACGGAAATAGAATTGGTGGAAGCATACCCGAAGAGATCTCAAACCTGGTAAACTTGAATCTACTTGACATGAGTTACAACAATCTTACAGGTGGCATTCCAGATTCTATTGGAAGACTTACAAACTTGGGACGTCTCAACTTGGGTAACAATCTCTTGATGAAAGGGGCCATCCCTTCTTCACTAGGAAATCTCACTAAACTCGTGTATCTTTATTTGGGGTATAACGGGTTAGAGGGTAACATACCTTCAACCTTGGGAAACTGTAACCAACTGCTAAAATTGGACATTGCTGAAAACAATCTGACTGGAACTATACCACAGGAACTTATTGCTCTCTCATCCCTCACAAATATTTATGCATATTATAACTCTTTTACTGGTCCATTGCCAGTGTACATTGGTAATTGGAGTCAACTTACTTATCTTGATTTTTCCTACAACAACTTTTCGGGTATGATTCCACAAACTCTGGGAAAATGCTTGGCCTTGGGGGACATCTATATGAAGGGAAACTCCCTCCAAGGGACCATTCCCAATTTAGAAGATTTACAGGATCTCCAGTTCTTAGATCTTTCCCTCAACAACCTATCAGGGCCAATCCCTCAATTCATTGCAAATCTTACTTCCTTACTCTCCTTTAACTTATCTTTTAACAATCTAGAGGGCGAGGTTCCTGTCACCGGAATATTTTCAAATGTGACTGCAGATGTATTTGTCGGGAACTCCAAGCTTTGTGGTGGGATTCAAGAGCTGCATTTACCACCTTGTGTTTATCAAGAAACTCAAAAAACACAGAAGAAGCATGTACTTGCCCTCAAGTTTATATTGATCATTGTTTTTGTTGCTTCACTTTCAATCCTGGCCTTAGTAGTTTTCCTTTGTTTGAGAAGAAATTTGAAAAAAGATCAACCAGCTGATAGATCTATATCTGCGAACTTCTATCCCGATATTTCTTACGAAGAGCTCCGCAATGCAACTAGTGGATTTTCTTCTGAAAATCTGATTGGCTCTGGCAGCTTCGGAACTGTTTACAAGGGATCTTTGGCCTCTGATGGGGCGATCGTTGCTGTCAAGGTATTCAATCTCCAGCATCAAGGTGCTTCTAAAAGCTTCATAGCAGAATGCCAAGCATTGAGAAACATTAGGCACCGGAACCTTGTTAAAGTCATTACAGCATGCTCTGGTTCTGATTATAAGGGAAACGAGTTTAAAGCTTTGGTGTTTGAGTTCATGCAGAACGGGAGCTTGGAAGAGTGGCTGCATCCAAAAGCAGAGACACAAAGGAGCAGCTTGACAATTCTTCAGAGAATACATGTTATACTAGATGTGGCTTCTGCACTGCATTATCTCCATCATCATTGCCAAACACCCATGATTCACTGTGATATCAAACCACAGAACATTCTTCTTGATGAAGATCTCACAGCTCATCTTGGAGATTTTGGTTTGGTTAGACTCATTCCTGGATTCAGTATAGAACCCAATCTACATCAGTTTAGCTCACTTGGAGTTATGGGAACCATTGGCTATGCAGCTCCAGGTAAACTAAAACTGCGAAAACACAGATTGAAAGACATACGATATGAAATTACAGTGTATATATAGAATAATATGTTTTCTTCTAATAACAGTGGTTAATTTATAAGCTCAATTTTCTTGTTGCAGAATACGGCATGGGTGGTAAGGTCTCCATTTTAGGAGATATGTACAGTTTTGGAATCCTAATATTGGAGATATTCACTGGAAGAAGACCCACAGACACTTTGTTCCAAGAAAGCTCTAGTCTCCATCACTTTGTGGAAACAGCATTACCAGATAGAGCAATGGAGATTCTAGACAAAACAGCTCTAAATGGTGACATAATGGCGAAACCAACCAATGGAGAAGAATATTGGGCCAGTATGAAGAAAGAACAGATGGAATGCTTGGTTCGCATACTTGACATTGGAGTTGCATGTTCAGCTGAATCCACAAGAGACAGATTGACCATGAGACAAGTTTACAGTAAGTTGACACAAATCAGACAAGATTTTCTAGGAGCAGAAGATGTGAAGAGGCGATTGGGGCCATAGGTTACAAGTGAAAGCATTGGATTTTAATCTTAAATGTTTTGCTAGTTTTACATTCTGTCAATTTGGTAAGAAAAATGTGAAAGCGTTGTATTTATAACAGGTTTCAAATTGCAGTAGAATTTTCATTATGCAGAAGAACTAAAGTAGTACCTAGCATATTCCTTGACACTAATGGCTTTAGTTAGGAAATTACATGTTAGTTCTAGACTTCTATATTAGGGTGGAAGAATCGGATGCATAAAGCATCTGCTAATAAAAAACAAAAATTGGTACAGCCTATTCAGGAAGTTAATACAATTAGTTAATTAGGTAACTGAGGGAGAACTCAGCATCTACAGAATGCTAGATTCCATCGATATATTACTTATTTGATATTCCTACAAATAGTGAAAAATCAAATCTCTATTTAGTTAGTGATTCTCCTTAAATAGACATTGAAAATTGGCGGACTGATCATATGTTGTGTCAAAATGAAATTTACTTCTTTTAAAAGGAAGAATTAGCTAATCAATAAATAAAACAATACTCAAAGTGTTCCATAATACGATTCCACTGTTACAGGGAAATAAAGCTGGGGCCAAACTCTAATGTCAAATTATTATGAAGCCCCGAGGTAAGCTAACATCATCGGATAATTTGAACCTGAAATAGTGAAATTACGAGGATTGATAGACGATACCTAAAAAGCTAGGGCTTCATTTACAGTAACGGTCAGCTTTCTTCTTGACCCGGTCATCAAGGGCATCTTCAACGGACTTGACTTTTTCATTCGGGTCGTACCCGAATTTCTTAGCCTCGACCGGAAACAACTCATCGTATTTCCTACGCTTAGCGGCGTCAATCGTATAAATATCATCGGGAGCGGCGTCGGCATCTTGTTCAGTAGCGGCAACGGCGGCGTCACCAGTCAAAGGCTCGTCGGAAACGACGTCGTCGGCGGACTTGTTCTTCTTTTTCTTCTTCTTCTTGTCGATTGCTTTGCTGCGGCTGGCTACTGCGCCTCCTTTGAAGGTTAACCGACCTCCTTTCACTCTTTCGTACGGGTCCGACATGGATCTTTCTTTGCTTTGTTCTCTGTTAATTCCTGCTGATTTACCAATTTGACAGGGAATAAGGTTTTGCAACACAAAAATTGTGAAAAAGGAAGGAAACTATAGTTACGTACAATATGGTAAATTTGAGCTGAAATAAGGGTTTGATACTTTATGTGGCTTAAAGGCAACTGATATGGGGCAATGGTTAAGATTTGTCTTTTGGAAAAAAATACTTTCATCATGAACTAAGGCAATCATATTAATTTCCTTTGTGATGGAATATTTATCATACTAAACACTGAAAATTGATTTTTAAGAAAAAATATTTTCCTCTAAATGATTTTTTTATATATAAAATGGTTTGAGCTAAAGGAAAAAATAGTTTACACATAAGTTTATGTTCATGTTAAAAGGAGTAGGTTCATAAACTCGATGTTGCAAAGCTACATTTGACTCTGCCTATAGATCACCTTTCGGCATCACAAAATTCATAATTCTTTGTAGGAATGTTCATAAAAATCTCAAAAATTGAACCAAACCAAAAATCGAACCAAAAAGATATTTTGTTAATTTGGTTTTGGTTTTGAATTTTAGAAACCGATCAAATTTGATTTTGTGTAACGACCCGACCGGTCGTTTTGCGTTATCGGACCCCGTTCCCCTAAATGAAACTTTCCATAGCGGCTTATTGTGATTTATGACTTGCGAAGACGGGTGGTTCGGGATTCGGAAGCGTTTAGAGTGATATAGGAACACTTGGTTCCTTAAGGTTAGCCTTTAAGGCTAAGTTTGACTTTGGTCAACATTTTGGGTAAACGATCTCAGAATCGAGTTTCGACGGTTCCGGTAGCTTCGTATGATGATTTCGGACTTGGGCGTATGTTCGGAATGGGTTTTGGATTACCGGGGAGCGTTTCGGCGCCCAACAGCGAAATAAGAGTTTCCTTAAGATCATATTGTGGTTGGGGACGTGTTTTTGTGTTATCGAGGTCCAAACGGAATTTCGAGACTGGGAATACATCTGTTATGTCATTTATGACTTGCTTGCAAAATTTGGTATCATTCCGAGTAGAATAGGTCGATTCGGCGCATTGTTAGAAATTCAATAACTTAAAGTTCCTAAGTTTGATTCTAGGGGTTTTGAGGTGTGATTTTGAGTTTTAGCGTTTTTTGGGTGTTCTGAAGGCTCGAACGAGTCCATATTATGATATGGGACTTGTTGGTATATTAGGACGGGGGCTCAGGTGGGCCCAGGTGCCTCTCCGGCACCAAACGAGGCCAAAACCAGCTGAAGCAGTTGCTGGTGCACCTGATCTGGTGTGACCGCAGGTGCGGTTGCCCAGTCGCGGGTGCGAGACCGCTCCTGCGGTCCTTGCCTCGCAGGTGCGGCTTTAGGTGAGGCTGCCCATTTCTCGCAGGTACGGATAATATCCGCAGGAGCAGAGCTGCAGGTGCGAGCTCCTCTCCGCAGGTGCGAGCGCAGGTCCCTTGCCCCTCTTCCGCAGGTGCGATTCTTTTCTCGCAGGCGTGAGACCGCAGGTGCGGTCTTCGATCCATAGGTGTGGAACCCTGTAGGCAGTGAGGTCTTTTAAAATATGGGAAAGAACCATTTTACTCCATTTCTTTCCTCCATAGTCGACCTTGAAAAGAGCCAAACGACCTAGCTACTGAAAGGTAAGTGATTTCTACTCTAATGTTAGTTTAATACATGAATTCCTAGGTAGATTAACCTCCTAATTAGTGAGAATCAAGGGTTAGGGAAAAACTTAGGGCTTTATAAAATTTGGGGAATTATCCACTAACTAGCTATGAAAGCATACAAAAACCATATATTAATGATCCTTAGGGTATGGGTAAGTGTTTCCTTCAAGAGTTTCTGGAATCCGAGCATGTGGGCTCGGGGTGTATTTTTGGGATTTTTTAAAGTAGGTTGAAATAACTACTTAGTTAGGTAAATTTCATACTTTTGAGCATAGATTAATTCATGTATACAATATTTGACTAGTTCCGAGTCCTTGAGAGACGAGTTTGGAGGTTCGAGGGCGTTCTTAACCCAGAAAGTAAGTGCTACACGAGGTGAGTCTCCTTTCTAACATTGTAAGAGGGAATTGTCCCCATAGGTGATTATAAATAATTGCATGTCCTTATTTGCGGGGGGCTACGCACACACGAAGTGACGAGAATCCGTGCGTAGCTACTATTATGTATGTTGGTTAGTTCAAGGACTCACAAGCATGCTTTTATGTGCCTTACATGTGTCCCTAAATGTATTTGAGTTGCATAGTATCCTTGAATTGGTATGAGAGTATTAGGAAGTTATGTTCAAACTTCAAAATCATATTGCTTAAGTTCTTGCTTTTACATACAATCTCTGTTAAATCCCTAAATATTGAAAAAGTATGTGTATGTATACGGCACCCGCGTCGCATGTATGATTCATGAGCGGGATAGCCCTACTATTATGTCAACCGCGTCGCATGTTCGATTCGCGAGAGGGGTAAGAGATGCATGTATGGTTCGAGCCGTTTGACCCTCGACAGTGCACATTTATTTTTGCGACGCTTCGACCGTCCGCTTTCGGCCTATTATGTGCTATATAATTTACTGGGAGTCTTGTTGTAATTATATAAACTGTTTCATGTGAAAAAGGGAATTTAGTACATTATATGCTAGTGAAATTTGACATGCAAAGGTAATTACAATTATACTTGATATCTTATGTCTTTGTGATTACTACGACTATTATGCCTGCCTAGCCCTTATTAAATTATGTTATTTAAAATTTTGACCCTAGTAAGTATCACGTCTACCTCTCGTTACTACTTCTTCGAGATTAGGCGGGATACTCACTGGGTACATATCTGTTTATGTACTCATGCTACGCTTCTGTACTTAATTGTACAGGCTCTGAGGCAGGTGCATCTGGGCATTCATCCGGAGCTCGTCCCTGACGTATATTTGGCGTGGACTTCTCGGTGAGCTGCTTTCCTTGACGTATCTCTCTGGCAGCACCTTGGATTTCCTCTTTTCTTTTGCTATGTCTGTATTACTTTTCTTCAGACAGTAGGGCAAACTTGTACTTTTTTTTTGGATACTCGTTTCTACTTGATGCCTGTAGACCTGTGACGCCAGTTCCTGGCATGCCCACGTAGTGGATATTCTATTCTTTTGGGTTGTAATTATTGGTGGTGACTAATATATTTATTATTCACTTTTGGTTATCTAAGTCCCTTGTTTACTTCGAAATTAGAAATCTAAAAGAAAACCTCTTAAGTATGGAAAATTGTTTTATGAATTAAAAAGGGATCACTAGTAAATTAAGGTTGGCTTGCCTGACATCGGAGTCGGGCGCTGTCGCGACCTAGAGTGGGATTTGGGTCGTGACAACATGGTATCAGAGCTCTAGGTTCACGTAGGTCTCACAAGTCACAGGCAAACCTAATAGAGTCTTGCGGATCGATATGGAGACGTTTGTATTTATCTTTGGGAGGCTATATGGTGTTAGGAAACCTCTCTTTATTCATGTTCTATCGTGCAGTCGATGGTTTACTAAATCCCATTCTTCTATTCTCTCACAGATGGTGACGACTCGCGCGGCTGACATTCCAGACCCAGGAGATGCCGCTACCCCCGCCGTCCGAGGCCGGGGGAGGGCACCGGCCCGAGGTAGGGGACGAGGGCATCCCAGAGTTGTTCCAGTAGCCCACCCAGCAGATCCGGCAGAGGATCCTATCACAGAGGAGCAGGGCGAGGTGCCCAGTAGATCCTGTCCCAGTAGACTTTATGACGGCGCAAGGCTTCCAGGAGGTCATGGGCCGTATGATGAGATTCATGGATACTATGATGCAGGCTGGTTTATTTTTAGCGAATCTTGCCACATCCTAGGCGGGAGGGGGAGTTCAGACCCCTACTGCCCAGGCCGCAGGACATGCAACAGCAGTATATCAGACCTCGGGTGCACTTCCCGTGGGTGGAGCCCAGCCTGTAGCAGCAGCACCTGAGCTCAGACCAGCTGCGGACGGCGATCCACAGAAGTTACTAGATAGATGGACCCGATTGCACCCTCCTATATTCGAAGGTGAGAAGGGCGAGGATGCCCAGAACTTCATTGATAGGTGCAGGGACAGACTGCACAACATGAGGATACTGGAGTCCCATGGAATGGACTTCACTACTTTTCAGCTTGAGGGCAGGGCCTGCAGATGGTGGCAGTCCTATATCCTTGGTAGACCAGCAGGTTCCCCTTCCATCACTTGGGAGCAGTTCACTCAGATGTTCCTGGACAGGTATATTCCACCCTCCGAGAGGGAAGAGCTGCGGTATCAGTTTGTGCAGCTGGAGCAGGGACAGATGTCAGTGACAAACTACGAGGCCAGGTTTTCCGAGTTGTCTCGTCATGCCCTTATGATACTTCCTACTGATGTTGAGAGAGTGCGGAGATTTGTAGCTGGGCTGCACTCAGGTATTAGGGCCAACATGGCCCGAGAGGTGGAGATGAGGACTCCCTATCAGCTTGTGGTCGAGATAGCTCGCTGGACTGAGGGTTATCAATCGAGGGGCAGAGAGCAGAGTCAGCAGGATAAGAGAGCTAGATTTTCTGGAGATTTCAGAGGTGCCCCAGCCAGGGGTAGAGGTCAGTTTGGTAGAGGCCAGCCTAGCAGGCCTCCATATTCAGCTCCTCCACCACCTCCCCGTAGTGCTCCAGTAAGGCCCTATTTCAGCGCCATGCCGGAGAGTTCCTACCGTCCACCAGCCATTCAGGGTTCCTCAGGCGGGTATTCCGGCCATCAGGGGTCTTCTAATCCTTACTTCAGTGCCATGCTAGAGGGTTCTCACCGTCCCCTAGCTATCCAGGGTTCTTCTTCAGGGCAGCAGGCCATGCCACCAGTGAGATGTTATGAGTATGGGGATTCAGGAAATATGAGGAGGACTTGTCCCAGGCTTCGGGGCAAGGCCGTTTAGCAGAGTTATCAGCCTACATTTTCAGCACCGGCGATTCGTCCACCCAGAGGTGGAGGGCAGGCTGGTAGAGGTCGTCCCAGAGGCGAAGGCCAGGAAGGGGGAGCTCTACCGACCCCTATTCATTTCAGCAGAGGTCAGTAATCCGGTGCTCCATCTAGATTCTATGCTATTCCGGCCCGATCATATGCAGTGGCCTCAGATGTCGTGATCACAGGTACTATTTCAGTATGTGGTAGAGAGGCATCAATGTTATTTGATCCAGGATCCACTTATTCATATGTGTCAGCCTTATTTGCTTGTTTCTTTGATGTTCCTCGCGAGTCCTTGGGTACTCTTATTTATGTGTCCACTCCCGCGGGTGATTCTGTGGTAGTAGACCGGATTTATCGGTCCTGTATGATTTCATTTTGTGGGTTCGAGACCAGAGCGGATCTCCTATTGCTCGACATGGTTGATTTTGAGATTATTCTAGGAATGGATTGGCTATCTCCCTATCATGCCGTGCTAGATTTTCATGCCAAGACAGTTACTTTAGCCATGCCCGAGTTGCCTAGGCTGGAGTGGAGGGGTTCCTCTGTTAGTGCAGTCGGTCGGGTTATTTCTTTCCTGAAGGCTCGACATATGGTCGAGAAGGGTTTTCTGGCGTATCTTGATTATGTGCGGGACACCACCGCCAAGTCTCCGACGATTGATTCAGTGCCAGTGGTTCGAGAGTTTGCCGATGTATTTCCTTCAGATCTTCCAGGCATGCCTCCGGGCCGTGATATTGATTTATGCATTGATTTAGCTCCAGGCACCCAGCCTATATCTATTCCCCTGTACCGTATGGCTCCGAAAGAGTTGAAGTATTTGAAGGAGCAACTTGAGGAGTTGTTGGCTAAGGGGTTCATCAGATCGAGTGTATCGCCGTAGGGTGCTCCAATTCTATTCGTGAAGAAGAATGATGGGTCCATGCGGATGTGTATTGATTACTGCCAGTTGAACAAGGTCAACATTAAGAATAAGTATCCTTTTCCGCGCATCGATGATTTGTTTGACCAGTTGCAGGGTGCTCGAGTGTTTTCTAAGATTGATTTTAGATCGGGATATCATCAGTTGAAGATCCAGGCCTTAGATGCTCCAAAGACTACTTTTCGTACGAGATATGGTCATTATGAGTGTTTAACCAAAGAATTAGACCCTTTGACTAAAGCTTATTTTTAAGATGAATACGGGTTACTGATAATCAAGATAATGGAAAAATGAATAATAGACAATATTACAGAAATAAAAGATCAAAGTTGATTGTATTTCGAGAATCAGATGTCTTTACAAGATGTATCCCCTCCCTTATATAGGAGATTCTATACGAATGCTGCTATTAATGACTAATTATGACATTAATGAGGCGTTACAGAGGATAACGGTAAATAGGGGTTCAGTTACATAACGTTCGAGTAATCAATTGTGGGTTCGTGAATCTGCCCGTAGCTTTGTCTAGATTCATTCTAACCGTGCCTCTCTCCCGTTTTGATCAAATTGGAATTCTCGTGGCTGATAAGTTTGTGGGTTTATTGAACCGTGTCTCTTTGTACCGTACATCATCAAAGAGTTATTTCCAGCTATCGTGTTTTCCCGTGTCCACGTGACTAGCTGAGTTGTCAAAAGCTGGCTTACGTGTGAAACTCTTTTTTACCAATACAGATAG
>ML340730.1:0-105562 GCA_005239505.1 Nicotiana paniculata | reverse complement strand
CCCAGATTTATATTTGCAACGCCCGTTTAGTCTTTATAGAAGACATAGTTGAGCATGATCAGTGACCCATTATCCTTTTCGAACAGTGGCGCCCTTTGCGGGTTTTCACCAACTAACCTCTCTCATTTCTCTTCTCACCATCGCCTTGTAGTGCTCTTTGCGATTTTTCACTAACAAGACTCTCATTTTTAATTTCTCTGCTTACCGTCGCCTTACGGTGCCCGTGTGGGTTTTCACCGATAAGACTCTCTCATTTTGTTTCTCTCATTTTGTTTCTCTCATTTGCTTGCACCAGATTCGACACTGTATCCTCCAACTTTAAGCATGTTTACCAATTTATCGGAAGGACTTGAACTGGGTTTTGGTGAAAAAAATTTGTATTGAATTACAACTTTGGAACCTCTTCGGCGAAATTATCACCAAACATATTATAACATCTGCCCCACCTTGAACTCTTGGGGAAATGTGGATTTTTATTTTGGTGTGACTAAACCCCAGGGAGAGGCTGCCTACGCATCCTTTCGGAATCAAGTCGAACGTAGTTCGGGGCACTTTTTTTTTTTTTTCGTTTTTGATGATTTTTTTTTCTTTTTTTTTTCATTTCATCATTTTGTTTTTTTCAACACTTTTTTTTAACACTTTCGGGTTCCAAAGAGGGTAATCAAAGAAGAGTAACCGGCTCAAAGGGTTTGCAAAAGGGTTAATGGTGTTTGGGTAGCGAGAATGAAAGCCTGCGTCATCCCAACCGGAGACATTTGAAAATATATGTGGAGGATCAAACATAGTACCTTTTGACGGCATCTGCACTGACAGTCATTTCAGGGTCATTTCCTTCGATGTACCTCAGGTATAACGCTCATTTTGGTAGCAATTTCCTTATGATGTATGGACCTTTCCAGTTTGGGGCGAATTTTCCTTTCGCTTCTTCGTGGTGCGGGAGGATACGTCTTAAAACGAGTTGCCCTACTTCGAAGTTCCTAGGTCGCACTTTCTTGTTGTAAGCGCGGGCCATTCTTTGCTGGTATAATTGTCCGTGGCACACTGCGGCCATTCTTTTCTCATCAATCAGAGTTAATTGCTCCAGTCGGGTCTTGACCCACTCATTGTCCTCAATTTCTGCTTCGACAATAATCCGAAGGGAAGGAATTTCGACTTTAGTGGGTATTACGGCTTCAGTGCCATAAACCAATAGGTAAGGGGTAGCTCCAACCGATGTGCGCACGGTCGTGCGATATCCCAACAATGCAAAAGGCAGCTTTTCATGCAATTTCCTGGATGTTTGAATCATTTTCCTGATAATTTTCTTGATGTTTTTTTTTTGCTGCTCCAACGGCGCCATTGGCTTTGGGCCGGTAAGGGGTCGAGTTGCGGTGTGTTATCTGGAACTGTTCACATACCTCCCTCATCAAGTTACTGTTTAGATTCGCGGCATTGTCGGTAATGATAGTTTTTGGGATACCAAAACGACAGATGATATTAGCATGCACGAAATCCACCACCACTTTCTTAGTGATAGCTTTTAACGTGACGGCCTCGACTCATTTTGTGAAATAATCCATAGCAACCAAAATGAATATGTGCCCGTTTGAGGCCCCTTGCTCGATTGGCCCACTGACATCCATTCCCCAGGCAACAAATGGCCAGGGTGCCGACATAGGATGCAGTTCTGATGGTGGTGCATGGATTAGGTCGCCATGTATTTGACACTTATGGCACTTCCGGACGAAACCAAAACAATCTTTCTCCATTGTCATCCAATAATATCCAGCCCGCAAGATTTTCTTTGCGAGGACGTACCCATTCATGTGGGGACCGCATACTCCTGAATGGACCTCGCCCATGATCTTTTCGGCTTCTTTAGAATCTACACATCTTAAGAGATTTATATCGGGAGTCTTTTTGTACAGTACTTCCCCACTTAGGAAGAAACTGCTAGCGAGCCTTCGGATGGTTCTCTTTTGGTCTCCGTTGGCCTACTCGAGATATTCTTTTGTCTTCAAAAATCTTTTAATATCATGATACCATGATTGTACATCGGGTTCTACTTTGACCGTGTTGCAATAACCATGTCTTTCCTTGATTTTTATCTCCAATGGGTCTATGCGACATTACCCAAATAGGGCAGCATTGCAGCTAGGGTGACCAGCGCATCAGCTAACTCATTGTGGCACCGAGGAATATAACTGAACTCGACGGCTTTGAATCGCTTACTAAGATTCTCCACATGCTGTCTGTAGGGGAGTATTTTAACATCTCGAGTTTCCCACTCTCCTTGATCCTGCTTAATGATCAAATCGGAGTCCACCATGATCAACAACTCTTCTACATCCATGTCAATGGCCATGTTCATGCCCATTATACAAGCTTCATATTCAGCAGTATTGTTTGTGCAGAAGAAACAGAGGTGGGTCGTGGTAGGGTATTTTTTTCTTGTGGGTGAAATCAATATCGCCCCTATCCCAATACCTTTCGCATTGGCTGCTCCGTCGAAGAAAATTTCCAAGTGTCAGCGCCTTCCGAGATTATTTCGACGGAGTTGATTTCTTCATTCGAAAAATAAGTGCTCAAGGGTTGGTATTCATCATCAAACGGATTTTTAGCTAGATGATCGGCCAATGCTTGAGCTTTCTTAGTTGTGCAAGTTACATAGACAATATTGAATTCTGTGAGCAAGATTTGCCATTTTGCTAATCTCCCGGTGGGCGTTGGCTTTTGGAATATGTACTTCAAAGGATCCAGCCTTGTGATGAGGTAGGTAGTATAAGCCAATAACTAATGTTGGAGCTTCTGAGCAACCCAAGTTAGAGCGCGGCAAGTCCTTTCTAACTGAGATTACTTGGCTTCGTAGCTTGTCGACTTCTTACTTAAGTAATAAATGGCCTGCTCTTTCTTCCCCGTTACATCATGTTGCCCGAGAACACACCCAAAGGAGTTTTCTAGCACCGTCAGGTTTAGGAACAGAGGTCTCCCTGGTTCTAGTGGGACTAACACTAGAGGTTTTGACAGATATTCCTTGATCTTGTCAAAAGCGTCCTGGCACTCGTCTGTCCATTTGATGGCCGCATATTTTTTCAGCAGCTTGAATATAGGCTCGCATGTGGAGGTCAACTGAGCGACGAACCTGCTGATGTAATTCAACCTACCCAACAGACTCATGACTTCCTTCTTGGATTTTGGGGGTGGGAGATCCCGAATAGATTTTATGTTTGTTGGATCTAGCTCAATGCCCCGTCGACTGACTATAAATCCCAGTAATTTTCCAGATGGAACTCCGAAGGCACATTTGGCTGGGTTTAATTTCAAATCATATCTGCACAGGCGTTCAAAGAATTTCCTCAAATGTTGCACGTGGTCACTTTGGGTTCTGGACTTAATGATCACATCATCCACGTACACCTCAATCACCTGATGCATCATATCGTGAAATATGGCGGTCATGGCCCTCATATAAGTTGCCACATCATTCTTTAAACCAAATGGCATGACCCGGTAACAGTATGTTCCTAGGGTGTAGTGAAGGCTGTCTTTTCTTCATCCTCTTCATCCATCAACACATGGTGATATCCGGCATAGCAATCAACAAAAGACTGTACCTCATGTTTGGCACAATTGTCAAATAGGATGTGTATGCTTGGCAGTGGAAAATTATCTTTGGGACTTGCTTTATTCAGATCTCGGTAGTCGACACATACTCAGACCTTTCCATCCTTTTTAGGCACCGGAACCACATTGGCCAACTAGGTGGTGTATTGGACCACTCAGATTACTCCAGCCTTTAGTTGTTTAGTGAACTATTCTTTGATCTTGTCACTCATGTCTGTTTTAAATTTCCTCTGCTTTTGTTGGACAGGTGGATGACCGGGGTAGGTTGGCCATTTGTGTACCACCAAGTCCATACTTAGTCTGGGCATGTCGTAGGAGGACCAAGCAAACACGTCTTTGAATTCAAATAGGAGTTGAATCAAGGCGTCTCTAGTCTTTTCATACGTGTGGACGCTTATCATGGTTTCTCGAATCTCTTCTTCATTGCCCAAGTTAACGAGTTCCGTTTCGTTTAAGTTTGGCTTAGACTTATTCTCGAACTATTCCAATTCTCGATTTATTTCCCTAAAAGTCTCTTCTTCGTCATATTCCAGTTCTTGATTCATTATTTCGAGGTTAGACGGCGTATTAAGATCAGAGCATGAAGTCCGCAAGCATGTCATGTTTTTTAAAGCCGCATTATTAGGACTGAAAAATAAGAAAAGTAAACAAAAATCATAAAGAATAATAGACGATGAAATTTTTATTTCATTTCATTGAATTTGAAATAGGAGGGTTTACATCGGAATTTAAAGGCAAGAATTTAAAAGCACTTGAGTTACACCCTGAAATAACTCATAGTGCAGAAAAGATGGCAAAAGCTGAACTACCGGGACTCCCGCTTGACGGGGAATAGAGTAGCCTGCCAGTTTTGCAACTTGGCGTCAGGCCCTATATACTGTACTTCGGCAGTGCTAGAGCCTTCTCCTGGTTGGACCATATGGGCCTCATACAATATCTGCCTCATTGCTCCGCATATTTCTTTAGCGGTGAAAGCCTCTTCCTCTTCCTCCACGTATTTTGTCTTGACAAATGATGCGGTGATGTGTGGGATAGGCTGAGGCAATACCCAACCATTTTCCTTACGTTGGTCAGCCCATTGTTCATCATCGGGAGTATCTTGAAACCCTATGCCAAAAAACTTTTTATTGGTAGGGAAAGTGACGGGTTCTTTAATGCCTTGCAAGGACACCCCGAGCCCTTTTCCAGGTGTGTACCCATGTTTAATCATGTCGTTGGCGACCATAATTTACGCGTTTGATAGGAAGGGTTGAGGGAACAGGGTTCCTTCCTCATGTTGGTCCGCAACCACAATCTCGAAAGCCTGGTAGACTATGTGCTCGCTGCCCTCTCTTGCTTCCAGGCATAGGGCAATGGGTCCCTGTAAATAGATTGCTCGTCTTCCCCATGGACCAAGATTTACTGGTTCTCATATTCGAACTTAACCATCTGGTGGAGAGTAGATGGAACTGCCCCTGTTGCATGGATCCAAGGCCTCCCCAGGAGATAATTGTAGGAAGTATCCATATCCATGACCTGCAATGTCACTTCGAAATCTACAAGGCCGATTGTCAAGACCAAATCAATCTACCCGATCGTGTCTCTCTTGATACCATCGAATGCACGGACGCACACATTGTTGGTCCTGATTCTCTCAGTCCCGATCTCCATTCTTTTAGGGTCGATAGAGGGAAAATATTAACCCCAGATCCACCGTCCATCATAACCCAGAAGTGTAGGCGAGCTCCACTTCCCCTTTAGATAAATCTCTCACCCGAGTTTGAGGTTCTAAAAACCTGCACTCATTCCAGATTTAATGGACCCTGCCTTCAGGAAATGCAGCTCTCGGGCATAACTCAATGGCTTGTTAGCTTAAATCCTCGTCATGGGGAACACCCTGTTGTCTCCCCAGCTGGCGTAAGACCCGGTGTAGGGCATATGGCTGAATGATTCATAGGCCGATTAACAGGAGATAGCAAACCTCAGCAGACGTATTGATAACCTCGCCGACAGGGAGCCACCCGAACGTCCACTTGATTTGGTCGGCAGTCAATGAACACATGTATGAGTGCCAGGCTTCCATGCCCTCAGGAAATTTGTGGCCTTTTACCTGAGTACCATGTTCCTTGATGCAATTCAAACCGGTTAAGCCGTAGTTCATGTATCCTGGGCGGTGGCAGAGGTGCTCGATCAGCCGGATTTGTAGAAGAAGGTAGCACCCCTCAAAGAACTTTCCCCCAGATTGGCAAACTGTCAGAGCACAGTAAATCTCAGCTAAGACCATCGGTATAAGTGCGCCATTGGATTTTTTCATCATGAAATCATCTATTCCCACAAGCCCAGTATCTATGCATCCGTCACTTCTTGGGAAAATCAAGGTTCCCAAGAATGCTACCACGAAATCTAGCCCCCGGCGGGCTTCCCATTTGGCCTGATCTTTGTGAGTTAAACCAGTGTTGTTAGCCTCATAACCTTGTGGATCTCCATAACGTCTGTAAAAAAAATAGAAAGCGCAGAAACCTTCGGACAAGTGTGGGTCTTGGACGTCCCGGCTAATGTTCAACAGATCCAAAAACTTATGTGAAGTCACCGCCCTGGGTGCCACTGGTTACCGACTTCTAAGATTGTCATTGACACCAGCATAACCTGCTATTTCCTCTAGCGTGGGCGTCAATTCAAAGTCTGAAAAGTGGAACACGTTGTGGGCGGGATCCCAAAACGGTACTAGAGCCTCGACGATGTCCAACCTCGGCTTGATTTTTAGAAGACCAGTAAGTCCCCCTAAAGCTTTCATAACAGACTTTCTACTAGCTTCCCCCAAGTCGCTCCACCACATATGGAGTCCTAGAGGGATTTCCTCGACTGCCCTGAAGGGAATATTTTCAACTGTATTCATTCTGCACATTCGTTTTTTGATTAAAACCACAAAAAATTTTGAAAAGTGTTATTTTTGCAAAGGGTTTTGTAATAAAGAAAAATGGACCATCTTTGCGAATACGGCCCTTCAATAATTCGGGTAGGAAGTTTTTTAAGGATGTGTTTGCGAACTGGGTCGAAATTTAAAGACAAACCACAAGCGGCCACTTTTGCAAAAACGGCTTTCCGGTGCCCTACTTAGGCAATCAGGCTATATCCTTTGATTTTGAAAAACAGAGTTAGACCCGATGAGGGTTGCCTACGTATCCCACACCCGTGAGAATCAAACAATGTGTAGTTCGGAAAAATCCTGACTGATTAAAAATATACACCCACTCATTTTGTTTTGGAATGTTATTTTTCAAAAATTTTGGCAGAGTTTCGGGATAAATACAAGGATTTTCAAATCAGGGTGAATTTTCTATTCTACCTCACTCTTGGTTTTCTGTTCATTTTTTTTTAGTTTAGCCGGTCCATACACATGCTGAAACAAATAAATGCATACGTAGCAGGTAAGATGCATCAGGGTAGTCTTTTATTTTTGGGGTACACCTGTCCAAGACGAACCCAACCCTTGTGTTGAGTCCCATAAGTCAAATGCACGTGATGCAAATAATCGCTCCTATTAGGGATCCGGCATGAGGCTATGTTATACTAAGTTTAAATCCTGGGGTTTTGTTCTAGACCAGGCTTACCCGAGCGGACAGCTCAAGCCGAGGGGGGGCAGCGTAGCGGGAATACAGAAGCTTCACCGGCTTTGCAACTTGTCCGTACCTCGTTCTAAAATTTGGATATGACTCTAACAGAAAAAAAGTCACACGAAGTGTACACTTCCCAGATGATTTAGAAGACTCAGAGAGAAGAGGGGTTTCGGCACAGTTTATATCCAATTCAGCTAATATCAAAGCGGTAAAAAGCAGCATTTAGCACATTAGGTTTAAACATGTAAGAATCAAGTAATTATGAAAGCCAAATATAACACTTTTGTGAGGAAATTTATAGAAAATTCTGTTGTCTAAATTTCAAATTCCTTTGTTGCTAAGAAGTGTCTTTTTCAGTGGTAAAAGTGCAGAGAATTCCCTTCCAAAATCTCCCATTTTCGGAGGACTAGTTAAGGTATTTATAGGGGTATTTGGGATAGGATATGCTTAGCATATCCCTATCCAATAAGCTGAAAATAGTACAAATGCAGCTGTCACCCTTATCCTTTGGGGCAGTTGGCCTCATTCTAGAAGATTCCCACCCCTAAAATTACTATCCTACCCCCCAAAAATCTGATTTCCTAGTTCTAGAAGGTTCTTGGGTTGTTACACCCAAGATTATTCAATTGTAATTCCTAAACTAACACCTCAGTACCCTTAGAATTACCCCTTTAGTTAATCAACGTTAAAAGGTTATTAGTTTATTAAGTGTAGACTGATTTTTATCCTAGTTGAGTAATTAACTATTAATTAAGCTTCTTTAAGGTGGGGTTGGATAAGTTTAATTAGCTAATTAGCTAGACCTTAAGTGGATTTTAGAACTTAGGTTAACTAGTTTAAATGATTTCATTAGATGTAGTTAATTTGGTCATTAAACCTAATTAGGACTTAGTTATCTGTTTTAAGGATCATAAGCCTAAGTTATCTAATTGGGGTCTTATTATCTAACCATTAGGTCGAATAGTTTTAGGGTTAGTTATCAAACATTAGAGAGTTAGGATACTAGTTCCTGTAACTCTCAAAATGGATTCAAGTGAGAATTACTGAACTAGTAATGATCAGTGATTATTTTGCAGGAAATCAAGAAACCCTAGAACTAAATCAACGAAAGAACCCGCAACTAAGTGATAATTAATCCTCGATAATGACAAATAGATAAAGGAACTATGAAACCTAAAATAATTAGCACAAAATCAGCAACTATGCAAGATAAACACGCAAATCACAACTTAGGGCCTTACAATGACCTTCGAAAAAGTATTTACCTAATTTCTAAACATGCAGTCATGAACCCTAATGCGGCTACTATCAAACGTGTATGGGGTCATTTTTAAACTAAACTTAATTGAAGGGAAAATAAAGAGAAGAAAAGGAAGAAAGCAAACAAAGAACAAAGAAACAGTGACATTTAAAGAGATTATAAATATTATTTTGCCCTAAAATATTTGCAAGAACTGGAAAAAAAAAAGAAAAAAGAAAAGAAAAAAAGGGTACCAGACAATAGAAGGAAGTTTGGCCGGAAAGTTTGAGGTCACTAGACCTTGGCCGGACTCCGGCGGGGTTTGAAAATAGCTCAAACCCACATGAATCAATAGCCATCAACGAGAGCTATCGATCCATGTAAGTAGGAGCTATTGAAAGTCTTCGGATCAACGAGCATGTGAAAACTAGGGTTTTCCATTTTCAGATTTGAAATTAAAGAAATTTGAGTGAGTTTTTGGTGAAATAGATGGTATGAGATGATTGAGAAAGGGGAGGAGATGATCTGGCGAAGGTTTGGGCTTGATTGGCGGTACTCCGCCGCCAGAGGCGATTTCCAGCAAGCGGAGCTTAGGGTGGTAGACGGTAGGGTTTAGAGAGATAAGAGAGAGGAGTGAGAGAGACGGATATGGGGGAGGGGGGGGTAGACTTGCAAATCAAGGGGGTGGGGATAGTTAGGACACTATATTTTTTGATTATTTGTTCCCACCCGTTGGATCTAGATAGATCAACGGCTAGAATTTAATCTTTTCTTTTAAACGGGGTAGTTTTAGGGGCTGGTCTAGACCGGGTGGACTTGCCTTGGGCCTAGGTCATTGGTGAGGCAGCTTGGGCTTGGGCAATTCTAGCCCAGGTCCATTTTAATTCATTTTTAATCAAAACCAACTTTACTTAATTAAATTGACTTAAAAATTAAAACTAAATGCAATAGTTAGTTCTAATCCTAGTCCTTGTTCAATTAATTAATTAATTAAGAGTCATATTACTTAATTTACTCCTAACCAATTAAAGGACACGTTTTTTCACAATATTTGATAAAAATAAATAATTAAATCAACAAATTAACATTAATATACTTTATATCAAACAATTAATTTATTTAAATGATTACTAAGGTTATGCGCCTAATTATGTCATTTTAAAATTTTATAGATTTAAAGGACGAATTATGGCTACATAACGTAAAATAAATTCATAAATAGCACTAAAAGTCAACGAAAATTCATAAAACCAATTAATTTATTGAGTTTTTGTAGGATTATATGGTAGGTAAAAAATCACATACTCACAGCTGCCCCTCTTTGCTCGGAAACACGAAGAGTTTTCGGGCAAAGACAAAGTGAGCAGTCATAAGAAACTTTACCCATTCATATGCTCCATTGTGAAGCGTTTTGGAAAAGTTTGACCGAACCCTGCTTCAAAGGTTGCCTACATATCCTTGGCTACAAAGGAATCAGGTCAGTGTAGTTCTGGAATTTTTGGTAGCTGGGACTACCGAGTAACCGTGGTTTCACTGCGGTTGCTGCTATTACTGCGCCGGATCTCCTTATTACACCCAAAGTAAACAAAACGACAGACTAACTAAACCTATCAGCTGCTAGTTACAAGATTCCTATCTAAGACCTGGTCTTGAGTCTTGATTTTTTGTTGACTCTGACTTGGATCCTAGTGTTTGTTAATCGCAGATGCTGGTTTTGTCTTATCGTTCCTCGGATAAAAGCAGGATATACTGGACGGATGACTTCAATCTCGTCCTGAATAGTCCACATCTTCCCCGTTTGTGCACTTTTGGATTCAATCTTCTCTTTCTTCTTTTTGTTTTGTTATTTTTTGGATCGAAACTTCTTCGTTTTGGTCGTCTCGAGTTCCAATGTCCTAGAAATGTAATATGCACAAAAATCAAAACAAACGTACGAAATTTTCCGCCCCAGTTTTCACTAGAAAACTTTCGTGAGTTATTGTAACAAACTCTATGCTACTTCATTATTGAAAGCAATGAAAAGCCGGGACTGGCGCACCCAGAGTTACTGCAGACTAGGGAGTGGATACCATACATCTCAAAGCAAGATCAACTAGGGGTTGGAGACCCTATGTTGCAAAAATAAAATTAATGAGGGATTGTATACCCTATGTTGGAAAGGAAATCAATTAGGGAATGTATTCCCTTAATTGAAAAAAAACATCAACCAGGGAGTGTATACCCTTGATTGGCATCGACTGCGGGAGTGTATACCCTGCGTCGGGAAAAGAAAGCATCAACCAGGGAGTGTATACCCTTGATTGGAAAAGGAAACATCAACCAGGGAGTGTATACCCTTGATTGGAAAAGAAAAAATCAACCAGGTAGTGTATACCCTTAATTGGAAAAGGAAGCATCAACTACGGGAGTGTATACCCTTGATTGGCATCAACTACGGGAGTGTATACCCTGCGTCGAGGAAAGAAAGCATCAACCATGGAGTGTATACCCTTGATTGGAAAAGAAAACATCAACCAGGGAGTGTATAACCTTGATTGGAAAAGAAAACATCAACCAGGGAGTGTATAACCTTGATTGGAAAAAAAACATCAATCAGGTAGTGTATACCCTTGATTGGTAAAGGCAGCATCTACCAAGGAGTGTATAACCTTTATTGGCATCGACACGGGAGTGTATACCCTACGTCGGGAAAAGAAAGCATCAACCAGGGAGTGTATACCCTTGATTGGAAAAGAAAACATCAACCAGGGAGTGTATACCTTTGATTGGAAAAGAAAACATCAACCAGGGAGTGTATACCCTTGATTGGAAAAGAAAACATCAACGAGGGGGTGTATACCCTTGATTGGAATCGACTACGGGAGTGTATACCATGCGTCGGGAAAAGAAAATCAACCGGGGACTGTATACCCTTGATTGGAAAAGAAAGCATCAACCAGAGAGTGTATACCCTTTATTGGAAAAGAAAACATCAACCAGGGAGTGTATACCCTTGATTGGAAAAGGAAGCATCAACCAGGGAGTGTATAACCTTGATTGGCATCGACACGGGAGTGTATACCCTACGTAGGTAAAAGAAAGCATCAACCAGGGAGTGTATACCCTTGATTGGAAAAGAAAACATCAACCAGGGAGTGTATACCCTTGATTGGAAAAGAAAACATCAACGAGGGAATGTATACCCTTGATTGGCATCGACTACGGGAGTGTATACCATGCGTCGGGAAAAGAAAATCAACCAGGGAGTTTATACCCTTGATTGGAAAAGAAAACATCAACCATGGAGTGTATACCCTTGATTGGAAAAGGAAACATCAACCAGGGAGTGTATACCCTTGATTGGAAAATAAAACATCAACCAGGGAGTGTATACCCTTGATCGGAAAAGAAAACATCAATCAGGGAGTGTATACCCTTGATCGGAAAAGAAAACATCAACCAGGGAGTGTATACCCTTGATTGGAAAAGGAAGCATCAACCAGGGAGTGTATACCCTTGATTGGCATCAACTACGGGAGTGTATACCCTGCGTCGAGGAAAGAAAGCATCAACCAGGGAGTGTATACCCTTGATTGCAAAAGAAAACATCAACCAGGGAGTGTATACCCTTTATTGGAAAAGAAAACATCAACCAGGGAGTGTATACCCTTGATTGGAAAAGGAAGCATCAACCAGGGAGTGTATAACCTTGATTGGCATCGACACGGGAGTGTATACTCTACGTCGGGAAAAGAAAGCATCAACCAGGGAGTGTATACCCTTGATTGGAAAATAAAACATCAACCAGGGAGTGTATACCCTTGATTGGAAAAGAAAACATCAACCAGGGAGTGTATACCCTTGATTAGAAAAGAAAACATCAACGAGGGAGTGTATACCCTTGATTGGCATCGATTACGGGAGTGTATACCATGCATCGGGAAAAGAAAATCAACCGGGGAGTGTATACCCTTGATTGGAAAAGAAAGCATCAACCAGGGAGTGTATACCCTTGATTGGCATCGACTACGGGAGTGTATACCCTGCGTCGGGAAAAGAAAATCAACCAGGGAGTGTATACACTTGATTGGAAAAGAAATCATCAACCAGGCAGTGTATACCCTTGATTGGAAAAGAAGACATCAACCAGGAAGTGTATACCCTTGATTGGAAAAGAAAGCACCAACCAGTGAGTGTATACCCTGTATTGGAAAAGAAATCATCAACCAAGGAGTGTATACCCTTGATTAGCATCGACTACANGATTGGAAAAGAAAGCATCAACCAGGGAGTATATACCCTTGATTGGAAAAGAAAACATCAACCAGGGAGTGTATACCCTTGATTGGCATCGACTACGGGAGTGTATACCCTGCATCGGGAAAAAGAGTAATTGGGGATTGGAGGCCCCGTACTACTTCAAGTTATTTTCAACTTCAATTCTTCATCTCTTCTTCTTCTTTTATTTTTTTTTAAACTTTTTTATGCATGCGGAAAAAGATTTCTTGGAGAAAACTTCCCTTTCTTTGGAGTCAATGTTGTAGAGCTCCTTCTAGCCCTTGCGCAAATTTCTTTTGGTTGCACCTGCTTGTTGCATGGTTGCTTTCGAGTTGCACTTGTTTCCTTCAAACAAAGTACAATTCGTTAGTTTGAAACGGTGGTTGGTTTTGCGGCCTTGATTTTCAACTGCTTGACCTTAGTTCTTTTGATGAAGACCTCAAACACTTGCTTGTTTGCTGGGGATTGGGTTTCATCTCTAATCCCGGGGACCTTGTCTTTCTGGATGGCAATTGGTCACGTGGGATCCAGTATCCTGACTTTGTTTTGCCTTTGTAGGCTTTTCACTTGCTTTTTCTTTTGGATTTCCAGAGTATCGGGGGGAAGTTTTGGCTCCTCAAATTCTGCTACGACGGTTAGTCGTGTGAGACTTAACCTTTCCAAATTATTTCTCCTTTATTGGCTTTTCACTTCTGACTTTTCTTCCAATGGTAACTTTAAGTCATTTGGAATACTTCGGCTTTTGAAACCTAGCGAAGATGGTTAGCCACGCGGGGCTCAACCTTTCAACTTCATTTGCCTTTATAGGCACTTCAATTTGATTTTCTCCTTTCAAGGTTTTTAGTTTAAATCATCGGCCATTGTGTCCAGTCGGGATCAACTCGATGCCCCTGACGAGGATGAGTGCCTTTTGCATATTGACTCGCGTAAAACGAGAGCCCTGTAAATCAGTCTTGCCATATTTTCTTTGCCTTAGTTTCGGGACAGAGTTAGCCCGAAAGGGACTCAAAAGAAAAATAAACGACAGAATGGACAACGAATTTAAACAAAAGGCGTCCCTTTCAGGTAAAGGAAAGAAGGGCTTATATAGAGTGCATGCAGACTTCAATGAACATGACATGCCCTTTGGACTGGATGCCTGATCCGTGTAAACCGTCTGACTCTCATAAATTCATCACAACTATTACCTCGAGATTGAGAAACCTTGCCCCGGACCATGTCCATGTCAGTGATCCATTATCCTTTTCGATCAGTGGCAACCTTTGCGGGTTTTCACCAACTAACCTCTCTCATTTCTCTTCTCACCATCGCCTTGTAGTGATCTTTGCGAGTTTTCACTAACAAGACTCTCTCATTTCTAATTTCTCTGCATATCATCGCCTTACGGTGCCCGTGTGGGTTTTCACCGATAAGACTCTCTCATTTTGTTTCTCTCATTTGCTTGCACCAGATTCGACACTATATACTCCAACTTTAAGCATGTTTACCAATTGATCGGAAAGACTTGAACAGGGTTTTGGTGAGAAATTTTTTTATTGAATTACAACTTTGGAACCTCTTCGGCGAAATTATCACCAAACATATTATAACATCTGCCCCAGCTTGAACTCTTGGGGAAATGTAGATTTTTATTTTGGTGTGACTGAACCCCAGGGAGAGGGTGCCTACGCATCCTTTTGGAATAAATTCGAACGTAGTTCGGGGCGTTTTTGTTTCTTTTTTTTTCGTTTTTGTTGATTTTTTTCTTTTTTTTTCATTTCATCATTTTTTTTCAACACTCTTTTTTTTTCCAATAACACTTTCGAGTTCCAAAGAGAGTAATCAAAGAAGAGTAACCGGCTCAAAGGGTTTGCAAAAGGGTTAATGGTGTTTGGGTAGCGAGAATGAAAGCCTTCGTCATCCCAATCGGAGACATTTGAAAATATATGTGGAGGATAAAAAATAGTACCTTTTTATGGCATCTGCATTGACAGCCGTTTTGGGTTCATTTCCTTCGATGTCCCCCAGGTATAACGCTCCTTTTGGTAGAAATTTCCTTATGATGTATGGACCTTTCCAACTTGGGGTGAATTTTCCTTTCGGTTCTTCGCGGTGCGGGAGGATACGTCTTAAAACGAGTTGCCCTACTTCGAATTTCCTAGGTCTCACTTTCTTGTTGTAAGCGTGGGCCATTCTTTGCTGGTATAATTGTCCATGGCACATTGCGACCATTCTTTTCTCATCAATCAGAGATAAATGCTCCAGTCGGGTCTTGACCCACTCATTGTCCTCAATTTATGCTTCGACTATAATCCGAAGGGAAGGAATTTTGACTTCTGTGGGTATTACGACTTCAGTGCCATAAACCAATAGGTAAGGGGTAGCTCCAACCGATGTGCGCACGGTCGTGCGATATCCCAACAATGCAAAAGGCAGCTTTTCATGCCATTGCTTGGATGTTTGAATCATTTTCCTGAGAATTTTCTTGATGTTTTTGTTTGTTGCTTCAACGACGCCATTGGCTTTGGGCCGGTAAGGGGTCGAGTTGCGGTGTGTTATCTGGAACTGTTCACATACTTCCCTTATCAAGTTACTGTTTAGATTCGCGGCATTGTCGGTAATGATAGTTTTTGGGATACCAAAACGACAGATGATATTAGCATGCACGAAATTCACCACCACTTTCTTAGTGACAGCTTTGAACGTGACGGCCTCGACCCATTTTGTGAAATAGTCGATAGCAACCAAAATGAATATGTGCCCGTTTGAGGCCCTTGGCTCGATTGGCCCACTGACATCCGATCCCAAGGCAACAAATGGCTAGGGTGCCGACATAGGATGCAGTTCTGATGGTGGTGCATGGATTAGGTCGCCATGTATTTGACACTTATGGCACTTCCGGACGAAACCGAAACAATCTTTCTCCATGGTCATCCAATAATATCCAGCCCGCTTTGCGAGGACGTACCCATTCATGTAGGGACCGCATACTCCTGAATGGACCTCGTCCATGATCCTTTCAGCTTCTTTGGCGTCTGCACATCTTAACAGATTTAGATCGGGATTCTTTTTATACAGTACTTCCCCACTTAGGAAGAAACTGCTAGCGAGCCTTCGGATGGTTCTCTTTCTGTCTCTGTTGGCCTGCTCGTGATATTCTCTTGTCTTCAAAAATCTTTAATATCATGATACCACAATTGGACATCGGGTTCTACTTCGACCGTGCTGCAATAACCATATCTTTCCTTGATTTGGATCTCCAATGGGTATATGCGAACATTACCTAGATAGGGCAGCATTGCAGCTAGGGTGACCAGCGCATCAGCTAACTCATTGTGACATCGAGGAATATATCTGAACTCGACGACTTTGAATCGCTTACTAAGATTCTCCACATGCTGTCTGTAGGGAAGGAGTTTAACATCTCTAGTTTCCCACTCTCCTTGAGCCTGCTTAATGATCAAATCGGAGTCCATCATGATCAACAACTCTTCTACATCCATGTCAATGGCCATGTTCATGCCCATTATACAAGCTTCATATTCAGCAGTATTGTTTGTGCAGAAAAAATGGAGGCGGGTCGTGGCAGGGTAGTGTTGTCCTGTGGGTGAAATCAAGATCACCCCTATCCCAATACCTTTCGCACTGGCTGCTCCGTCGAAGAAAATTTTCCAAGTGTCAGCGCCTTCCGAGATTATTTCGACGGAGTTGATTTCTTCATTTGAAAAATAAGTGCTCAAGGGTTGGCATTCATCATCAACCGAATTTTCAGCTAGATGATCGACCAATGCTTGAGCTTTCATAACTCTGCGAGTGACATAGACAATATCGAATTCTGTGAGCAATATTTTCCATTTTGGTAAAATCCCGGTGGGCATTGGCTTTTGGAATATGTACTTCAAAGGATCCAGCCTCGTGATGAGGTAGGTGGTATAAGCCAATAAATAATGTTGGAGCTTCTGAGCAACCCAAGTTAGAGCGCGACAAGTCTATTCTAACTGAGAATACTTGGAATCGTAGCTTGTTAACTTCTTACTTAAGTAATAAATGGCCTGCTCTTTCTTCCCGGTTACATCGTGTTGCCCGAGAACACACCCAAAGGAGTTTTCTAGCACCGTCAGGTATAGGAACAGAGGTCTCCCTGGTTCTAGTGGGACTAACACTAGAGGTTTTGACAGATATTCCTTGATCTTGTCAAAAGCGTCCTAGCACTCGTCTGTCCATTTGATGGCCGCATCTTTTTTCAACAGCTTGAATATAGGCTCGCATGTGGAGGTCAACTGAGCGATGAACCTGCTGATGTAATTCAACCTACCCAACAGACTCATGGCTTCCTTCTTGGTTCTTGGGGGTGGGAGATCCCGAATAGATTTTATGTTTGTTGGGTCTAGCTCAATGCCCCGTCGACTGACTATAAATCCCAGTAATTTTCCAGATGGAACTCCGAAAGCGCATTTGGCTGGGTTTAATTTCAAATCATATCTGCGCAGGCATTCAAAGAATTTCCTCAAATGCTGCACATGGTCACTTTGGGTTCTGGACTTAATGATCACATCATCCACATACACCTCAATCTCTTGATGCATCATGTCTTGAAATATGGCGGTCATGGCCCTCATATAAGTTGCCCCAGCGTTCTTTAAACCAAATGGCATGACCCGATAACAGTATGTTCCCCAGGGTTTAGTGAAAGCTGTCTTTTCTGCATCCTCTTCATCCATCAACACCTGGTGATATCCGGCATAGCAATCAACAAAAGATTATACCTCATGTTTGGCACAATCGTCAACTAGGATGTGTATGTTTGGCAGTGGAAAATTATCTTTGGGACTTTCTATATTCAGATCTCGGTAGTCGACACATAATCGAAACTTTCCGTCCTTTTTAGGCACCGGAACCACATTGGCCAGCCAGGTGGTGTATTGGACCACTCGGATTACTCCAGCCTTTAGTTGTTTAGTGACCTCTTCTTTGATCTTGTCACTCATGTCTGTTTTAAATTTCCTCTCTTTTGTTGGACAGGTGGATGACCGGGGTAGGTTGGCAATTTGTGTACCACCAAGTCCATACTTAGTCCGGCATGTCGTCGTAGGACCAAGCAAACCCGTCTTTGAATTCAAATAGGAATTGAATCAAGGCGTCTCTAGTATTTTCATCCGTGTGGACGTTTATCATGGTTTCTCGAATCTCTTCTTCATTGCCCAAGTTAACGAGTTCCGTTTCGTTTAAGTTTGGCTTAGGCTTATTCTCGAACTGTTCCAATTCTCGATTTATTTCCCTAAAAGGCTCTTCTTTGTCATATTCCAGTTGTTGATTCATTATTTCTAGGTTAGACAGCGTATTCAGATCAGAGCATGAAGTCCGCAAGCATGTCATGTTTTTTAAAGCCGCGTTATTAGGACTGAAAAATAAGAAAAGTAAACAAAAATCAGAAAGAATAATAGACGATGAAATTTTGATTTCATTTCATTGAGTTTGAGCATAGGAGGGTTTACGTCGGAATTTAAAGGCAAGAATTTAAAAGCACTTGAGTTACACCCTGAAATAACTCATAGTGCAGAAAGGATGGCAAAAGATGAACTACCGGGACTCCCGCCTGACGGGAAATGGAGTAGCCTTCCAGTTTTGCAACTTGGCGTCAAGCCCCATATATTGTGCCTCATACAACATCTGCCTCATTGCTCCGCATATTTCTTCCATTTCCTCCATGTATTTTGGCTTGACAAATGATGCGGTGATGTGTGGGATCGGCTGAGGCAATACCCAACCATTTTCCTTACGTTGGTCAGCCCATTGTTCATCGTCGGGAGTAGCTTTAAACTCTATGCCAAAAAACTTTTTATTGGTAGACAAAGTGATGGGTTCTTTAATGCCTTGCAAGGACACCCCGAGCCCTTTTCCAGGTGTGTACCCATGTTTAATCATGTCGTTGGCGATCATAATTGACGCGTTTGATAGGAAGGGTTGAGGGCACGCGGTTCCTTCCTCATGTTGGTCCGCAACCACAATCTCGAAAGCCTGGTAGACTATGTGCTCGCTGCCCTCTCTTGCTTCCAGGCATGGCGCTAATGGGTCCCTGTAAATAGATTGCTCGTCTTCCCCATGGAACACGATTTCCTGGTCCTCATATTCGAACTTAACCATCTGGTAGAGAGTAGATGCACTGCCCCTGCTGCATGGATCCAAGTCCTCCCCAGGAGATAATTGTAAGAAGTATCCATATCCATGACCTGGAATGTCACTTCGAAATCTACAGGGCCGATTTTCAAGACCAAATCAATCTCCCCGATCGTGTCTCTCTTGATACCAGCGAATGCAGGGACGCACACATTGTTGGGCCTGATTCTCTCAGTCCTGATCTCCATTCTTTGTAGGGTCGATAGAGGAAAAATATCAACCACATATCCACCGTCCATCATAATCTTTTTCACATAGTTACCCTCACATTTAACAGTTAGGTGGAGAGCTTTGTTGTGGGCAGCCCCTTCCGGGGGCTCATTCTTGCTGAATGAGATCTGGTTGACTTCAAAAAATTGTTCTGCCATTCTTTCCATTTGCTCAACTGTGGTGTTGGCCGGAACGTATGCTTCGTTAAGGGTTTTGATCAGGATTTTCTGATGCTCGTTTGAATTTACCAGCAAGGATAGAAGTGAGACCTGAGTGGGGGACTTTCTGAGCTCCTCGATTATGGCGTATTCAGCGGTTTTCATATTCTTGAAGAATTCTTTTGCCTCTCCGGCACTGATCGGCCTTTTAGGCGAAAAGCGTTTCAGCTTGCTTTTGTTTAGTTCTTCCAGGTCGAGGTATTTCTCTGATGAGTTTATATCGCCTATTTCCACAGTAATCTCTTTCCCTTTGTACGTCACCACCGTCCTGTGGTAATTCCAAGGGACGACAGTAGTATTCTTCATGGGATTTTGCGACGCGCGGCTAATAACCACGGTCTCATTCAGCCTTGGTGAAATTATTTTCCCCCGCGCCACATACGTCCCTTTCGGCACGTATATTTTTGGGCCATTCATTATTGCCTTGTTGAATTGTAACCATCTGGGAGGGCTCAACACACTTTGTTCCTTCCTGTGTGCCTTGGGGATGTAAAGGAAAGTGTCTTTAGAGGGTCCCCTATTTTTTTCAGTCTCAGCCTTTTCCGTGACCTGGGGGACGGGGTTACTCTTCTTCATCTCCTTGACTGGTTTGGGTGTCGCCTTGGGTTTTCTTTCCACATCTGCGATGGCGATGATGGCCTTTAGAGCCGGATCGAAATCATGGTCCTCGCAAATCATGTCGATGACGGGCCCATGATCGTGAGTGGGCAGTGGATTGTTCGTCACATTGGGAGCTTTTTCGTCCCTTAACACCACTTTCTTTTGTTCTATAAGGCTTTCCACGACCCTTTTGAGGGTCCAACACTCCTCCGTGTCATGCCCTCCTGCTCCGGAATGGTAGGCACAATTGGTTACCGGCTTGTATGATGTTGATGTTGGGTTTTGCCTGGTCGGAGGTACGGGTTGTAGAAGCCACATCTGGACTAATTTTGGGAAAAGTCTTGAATACGGCTCCCCGATAGGAGTGAAGTTGGGTTTCCTTGGTGGTTCACGGGGGTAGGTGTTGTACGGGTAGTTTTGGGGAGGGCGTGGATTATATGGAGCTGGGGGAGGATGGTTTTTTCTCGGTGGTGGAGCTCTATTCTGATTGTATTGTTGTTGTGGCCTGGGATATGGTTTAGCGCTCATTAACACATAGGGAAGAGGGGGCGTAGCATAATCTGCGTCTTGGTGAGGATAGTAATGTTGGGAAGCTTTGGGAAATGGACGTGGGTATTGTCGAGGCTTCCTGACATCGGAAACCATCATGGCCCCTTCTTCTTTCTTTTTTCTGTTGGCTGCACTCCCGGATCCGCTTTGGATGGCCTGGGAGGTTGCTCTTATGGCAGATTGGCTCAGGATACGACCAGTTTTTAGACCATTCTCCACCATTTCTCCAATTTTGATTGCTTCCGCAAATGGTTTGCCCATGGCGGACATCATATTTTGGAAGTAATCAGCTTCCTGTGCTTGTAGAAAGACGCTGACCATTTCAACCTCATCCATCGGAGGTTTGACCCTGGAGGCCTGCTCGCTCCATTTGATGGAGTACTCTCTGAAACTCTCTAAGGGTTTCTTTTTGAGATTGGATAGTGAGTTCCTATCGGGAGAGATGTTCACATTGTATTGGAATTGTCAGACAAAGTCCCGTGCCAGGTCATCCCATATGTGCCAGTGGGATATATCCTGGTCCATGTACCATTCTGATGCAATTGTCGTCAAGCTTTCTCCAAAATATGCCATGAGAAGTTCCTCTTTCCCACCTGCTCCCCGGAGCTGGTTACAGTACCTTTTCAGATGAGCTATGGGGTCCCCATGTCTGTCATATTTTTCGAACTTGGGGTTTTTAAACCCAAGAGTCTAGTGGACGTGCAGGAACATGCACAAATCTGCATAGGAGACGCTTTTCTGCCCGCTCAGCCCCTGTATATTCTTGAGGCTCTGTTCAATACTCTTCATTTTCCGAGTTATTTCTTCGTGCTCGAGGCTTTTCTTATCTTGTCCCAAAGTGACCTCAAGCTAAGGTTGTTGGGGATATGCATTGGGAGTAATATGAGTGGTATCCAGATGGACGGAAGGTGTTTGGAATGTGAATGCCGGCGGCTCGAAACTTGGTCCAGAGATAGTCGGCAGAGCCGTGGCAGAGATTGGTGGTGCGGTGAAGATATTGGAAGACACGCCGGAAAATAGGGCCTGGGGGAGAACCTCAGAAGGCCTTCCGGCACAGTGAGCCGACATAATTGGATATCCAAACGACGTGGCTGGGTAGCTTATGGGGATGTTGGATGTCCCGCCTGCCCTGGGGATTATCTCTGGGAAACCCGGGATGGTACTGGGTGGTTCCCTACCATTGGACCATGCGTCCCACATTTCCAACATGCGGCAACGCAGAGTCCTGTTCTCTTCAGCTGTTGCCAACTCAGATGTTGGGATTGCTGGATTTAGGTCTTCCACGAAAGAGTTGACGATTGGCAAGTGAATTTCAGACGTCATTTCTATGCTCCCTTTTGATCTAGTGAAGTAAGGATGGGAAGCCAGGTTACCGCAAAACCAACTACCTAAAAATACCTTTTAGATTGAACCAACAAATTGTTAGGTTGAAGCATTTATCACATAGGCAATCACACGTTTGGGGTATGCAATGCACCTGAGAAATTTAAACGCTTTTCCATATGTTTTTGCAACAGTTGTGTACTTCATCCTAGATTTATTTCTCGGCTTTTCCCTTTTAATCATTCTTACCCTTCTTCTATTATTGTTTCCTCTCTTTTATTCCTCGCTTGGTTTCTTTTCTTATGGTTATGATCGAATCCTATGTGGATGGCCTACGTATCACGGCACCGCGTGAATCAGATCATCACGTAGTTCATGCCACAAAACCTACGGACAGAAATACATATTTTTTCTAAAAGTTTCATTCTAAAATTTTCATTCATTAAATAAAACACTTCTGATTACTGAAAACTTGTAGTCTACTTTTGGAATTTCAAAATTTGCAAAACAGACTCGACACATATTTTCTAAAAATATAAAAACTATTATGGACTCAGACGTGACTACAACTAGAAAAATGAAATACAGACTCGAAAAACATCAAAAATACATCAGTGCTTCTGTTGCTCCAGGGGCCGGTGGGGCATCATTCGGCCTTGCCACGGGCCTACGTGCTATGTCTTGCTGGAGGCGGTAAAGGTCGTCCATTATCTTGTGGACGAAGATCATAACCGCTGAGAAGAAGGTGGTCCGAGTCATATCTTCGCATTCCTAGCATTTGGTGACGATGTAGTTAGCTATCTCTCGGACCCTTTGCCTGATGATACCTTTTTCCTGAAGTAGGCGCCCGGTTTGCTGGGATCTCGTCTCTAAAGTCTGGGTGTCTTTGTGACTCTGCTCTTGCCATTGTTGCAACTCTTTTTCCAACTAAGCCATCATGGCATAACACTGTTCCCTCTCTGTCTTAAATATTTTTTCCTGTTTGGCCATTTCGTTCTCGAGGACGGCCAGCGTTTCCTTCAAGCCTATGACTTCTTGGTCATATTTCCTTTTTAATCTCTGGATAAACTTTGTTCTTTCCTCTGCACTTCTTGTTAATCTTGCCCGAACTCCAGCCAGTTCTTCTTCAGCTTTGTGTAGATCATTCCCATAGCTGCACAATTTATGCCTCCGACTGTTGATAAGCCTTTCATCAGTTCTGCTTCTCTCTGGGTTCTCAGCAGCTGTTTTCAATTCCTGTATATGTGCCCGGAGAACTTTATTTTCTTGGGTTAACCTATTTTTCTCCCCTTCAATTGTGGCAGTATGTAGAATATTTTCAAATTTGATTTCCCTGACCTGGGCTTCCAACTTGCTTATGGTAGCTTTGTAGTTGTTTTCCTTTTCTAACCAAGCCCAATGCTCTCGTGTTTGTTCGGTGAATTGTTGCACGTGGGGTCTCTTTGCGGGTCGTTCTTGATCTTGATGCACCTTGCCTCTTATGCCATACCAAGAAGTGTAGGCGGTCTCCACTTCCCCTTTAGATAAATCTCTCACCCGAGTTTGAGATTCTAAAAACCTGCACTTGTTCAAGATTTGATGGACCCTACCTTCAGGAAATGCAGCTCTCAGGCATAACTCAATGGCTTGTTGGCTTAAATCCTCGTCATGGGCAACACCCTGTTGTCTCCCCAACTGGCGTAAGGCCTGGTGTGGGGCATATGACTGAATGCTTCGCAGGCCCATTAACAGGAGATAGCAAACCTCAGGAGAAGTATTGATAACCTCGCCGACAGGGAACCACCTGAACGTCCACTCGATTTGGTCGGTACTCAATGAACTCAAGTATGAGTGCCAGGCTTCCGTGCCCTCAGGAAATTTGTGGCCCTTTACCCGAGTACCACGTTCCTCGATGCAATTCAAACCGGTTAAGCCGTAGTTCATGTAGCCTGGGCGGTGACAGAGGTGCTCGATCAACCAGATTGTAGAAGTAGGTTGCACCCCTCAAAGAACTTTCCCCCAGATTGGCAAACTGTCAGAGCACGGTAATCTCGGCTAAGACCATCGGTATAAGTGTGCCATTGGATTTTTTCATCATGAAATCTGCTATTCCTACAAGCTCGATATCTATGCATCCGTCACTTCTTGGGAAAATCAAGGTGCCCAAGAATGCTACCACGAAAGCTAGCCCCCGGCGGGCTTCCCATTTGGCCTGATCTTTGTGAGTTAGACCAGTGTTGTTAGCCTCATAACCCTGGGGATCTCCATAACGTCTGTAACAAAAATAGAAAGCGCAGAAACCTTCGGACAAGTATGGGTCTTGGACGTCCTAACTAATGTTCAACAGATCCAAAAACTTATGTGGAGTCACCGCCCTGGGTTCCACTGGTTACCGACTTCTAAGATTGTGATTGAGACCAGCATACCCTGCTATTTCCTCTAGCGTGGGCGTCAATTCAAAGTCTGTAAAGTGGAACACGTTGTGGGCGGGATCCCAAAACGGTACTAGAGCCTCGACGATGTCCAACCTCGGCTTGATTTTAAGAAGACCAGTAAGTCCCCCTAAAGCTTTCATAACAGACTTTCTACTAGCTTCCCCCAAGTCGCTCCACCACATATGGAGTCCTAGAGGGTTTTCCTCGACTTCCCTGAAGGGAATGTTTTCAACTGTATTCATCCTGCACATTCGTTTTTTGATTAAAACCACAAAAAATTTTGAGAAGTGTTATTTTTTCAAAGGGTTTTGTAATAAAGAAAAATGGACCATCTTTGCAATAAGGCCCTTCAATACTTCGGGTAGGAATTTTTTTAAGGCTATGTTTGCGAATTGGGTCAAAATTTAAAGACAAACCACAAGCGGCCACTTTTGCAAAAACGACCTTCTGGTGCCCCACTTGGGCGATCAGGCTATAATGGCGTCACATAATTTTATTTAGAGCTATATCCTTTGATTTTGAAAAATAGAGTTAGACCCGATGAGGGTTGCCTACGTATCCTATACCCGTGAGAATCAAACAATGCGTAGTTCGGAAAAATCCTGACTGATTAAAAATATACATCCAGTCATTTTGTTGTGGAATGTTATTTTTCAGAAATTTTGGCAGAGTTTCGGGATAAATACGAGGATTTTCAAAACAGGGTGAATTTTCTATTCTACCTCACTCTTGGTTTTCTGTTCATTTTTTTAGTTTAGCCAGTCAATACACAAGCTGAAACAAATAAATGCATACGTAAAAGGTAAGATGCATCAGGGTAGTCTTTTATTTTTGGGGTACACCTGTCCTAGACGGACCCAACCCCTGTGTTGAGTCCCCGAAGTCAAATGCACGTGATGCAAATAATCGTTCCTACTAGGGATCCGGCAAGAGGCTATGTTATACTAAGTTTAAATCCTGGGGTTTTGTTCTAGACCAGGCTTACCCGAGCGGACAGCTCGAGCCGGGGGGGGGGGCAGCGTAGCGAGAATACAGAAGCTTCACCGGCTTTGCAACTTGTCTGTGCCTCGTTCTAAAGTTTGGATATGACTCTAATAAAAAAGAAGTCACACGAAGTGTACACTTCCCAGATGATTTAGAAGACTCAGAGAGAAGAGAGGTTTCAGCACAGTTTATATCCAATTCAGATAATATCAAAGCGGTAAAAAGCGGCATTTAGGACATTAAGTTTAAACATGTAAAAATCAGGTAATTATGAAAGCCAAATATAACAGCTATTCTAGGCTCGTATTCTTGAACCCTGAACCAGAGATTCTGGGTTCGATCCCCAGCAGAGTCGCCAGAGCTGCCACACCTCCTTTTTCCCCCGTAAGGTGGGATAAGGGAGTTTTTTCAATTAAAGTGACATTATTCGGTTTTGGTACTTATTATTATTTCAGAGTCGCCACTCGGACATTTGACGATGCTCCGGGACACCGTTTTGTTTTAAAATCCCAAACCGAGGAAATTTTGGCTTTGTTTTAATTTGTCTGCAACCAGAAATTCGAGTAAGGAATTCTGTTAACCCGGGAGAAGGTGTTAGGCACTCCCGAATTTCGTGGTTCTAGCACGGTCTCTTAACTATTAATATTTGGCCTGGTTATCTGATTGTTTACATATGTTTAGCCTAGATAGATCAACGGCTAGGATTTAATCTTTTCTTTTAAACGGGGTCATTTTGGGGGCTGGTCTGGACCGGGTGGACCTGCCTTGGGCCTGGGTCGTTGGTGAGGCAGCTTGGGCCTGGGCAATTTTAGCCCAGGTCCATTTTAATTCATTTTTAATCAAAACCAACTTTAATTAATTAAATTGACCTAAAAATTAACTAAATGCAATAATTAGTTTTAATCCCATTCCTTGTTCAATTAATAAATTAATTAAGAGTCATATTACTTAATTTACTCCTAACCAATTAAAGGACAAGTTTTTTCACAATTTTTGTTAAAAATAAATAATTAAATCAACAACATCAATCTACTTTATATCAAATAATTAATTTATTTAAATGATCACTAAGGTTATGCGCCTAATTATGTCATTTTAAAATTTTATAGATTTAAAGGACGAATTATGGCTACATAATATAAAATAAATTCACAAATAGCACTAAAATTCAACGAAAATAAATAAAACCAATTAATTTATTGAGTTTTTGTGGGATTATATGGTAGGTAAAAAATCACGTGCTCACACAATGCACCTAGCAACAATTAACGGTTCTAGAATGACTTCAAGGGTCACAAGGTCATTTGGCATCATCCCAATTTTGTTCATTTCAATCTTCTCTTGTTTTTTTACTAGCACTCCTTGGCTTGCTCATTTCCCTTCCTCTCTTTATTTTACTTATCACTAGTTTCTTTCTTCTCACCCCTCGCGTCCCACAAATTCATTTTTTTTCTTTTCTTTTCTTTTCTTTTTTTCAAATTTTTTTTAAAATTTTTTCTAATAAAATGATTTGATCGAACCTTATGTAGGTTGCCTACATATCATGTTCCACATGAATCAGACCAAACGTAGTTCTGGAGAAGATGAATAAAATAAACTAAAAACAAGAATCTTTTTGGATTTTATCATTTATAATTTTTTGGTTTTTCAAATACAAGACAAGAAGTACTATAACAAAAGACTCGACAATCTTAACTAGACTGACAAACTTGATACTACTGCACATGACTAAAAATTAAAAGACAAAATAAAATAGACTTAAAAATAAAAAGTTTCTTCAAGCAGCTCGTGTATGCATGATCTTGACTAAAATGGTCATGGTTATCTGTCATGCTCAAACTCTAACAAATAGATACATACCTGAATGGGAAAAATAAGATCAAATATATTTAGTGATTCAAGACACGTGTGAGACCATAATACTTCCAATTGAGCCATGCAGACACGATTGGGTTATTTTTAGCAAAAATGGCTTACATGGCCAAGGGTGGCTACTAGTGAAAACTCAACAAAGGTGACCTCAAAGGCATGAACATATTTCACTAAGGCTTATATGACTTCAAACTCCCAAAAATCATGGCCGTAGAAATTACTTTGCAAAAGTGACTCATTTTGCAAAAATGGTCGATGTGGCCAAACGCGGCTAGAGATGCAAATTCAACAAGGATGAGTCTTAAAGTAATATGAAACCTAGTTGTGGACTCAAGATTCTAAGAACATGGGTCATTGAGCCGCTTTAGCAAAAATGACCCCATTTTGCAAGAATGGTCAATGTGGCCAAAAGTGGCTGGACATGCAAATTTAACAGGAATGGACCTTAGAATTGAGATGACACCTTGTTGTGGACTTAAATCTCTAAGACATGAAATAACAAACTACTTTGAGAAGATAACCCTATTTTGCAAAAACAACATATGTGGCCAAATATGGCTAAATATGCAAGATTTGGCTACGACCCCGCGAAGCCAAGAACCTAAGACTCACTAAGAATACCGGAACCTATGTGGGTTGCCTATGTATCATGCCCCGAAAGATGAGAATCAGGTTTGCGTAGTTCGAGAAGATTGGATATGAAAGATAATTTTTTTTTTTAAAAACAAATTTGAAAAAACATATTTTTGTCCTTTTGAAAAATGATGAAACATGTAAAAATATTTGGATTTTCTTTTTATCTTTTTGGAAAAGTGACAGGAAAGTGCAAAATAATTTTGATTTTTTCATTTTTTTTTTGGTCTTTTCCTTGAAATATAATAAATAAATAAATTTGTGAAAGAAAAATATAATCGGCCTCACTTGCTTCATTTTCACACTTAATCCTCTTTTCTTTCTCATTTACTCTCAACTATTATTGGTCCGCCAAATGACCCATTTTACCCTTGAAAAATGCAACATGTACACCATAAAATGTATCAAGATGATCTTTTTATTTTCGGGTACACCTTTCCTAGACGGACCCAACCCCTATGTTGAGTCCCCAAAGTCAAATGCACATGATGCAAACAAGCGTTCCTACTAGGGATCCGGCATGAGGCTAAGTTATTCTAGGTTTAGAACCTGGGTGTATTGTTCTAGACCTGGCTTACCCGAGCGGACAACTCGAGCCGAGGGGTGGCAGCGTACGAGTAACCAAAAGATCACCCNGGGCAGCGTACCGTTAACCAAAAGATCATCCGGCTTTGCAACTTGTCTGAACCTCATTCTAAATTAGGATATGACACTAACAGAAAGAAGTCACGCCAGCGTGCACTCCTCAGAAGATAGAAGAAAGGGGTTTCGCAGCAGTTTATATACAGTTCAGATAATATCAAAGCGGTAAAAAGTAACATTTAGCACATTAGGCCCAAACATGTAAATAAAATCAGGTAATAAATAAAGCCAACATATAACAATTATTCTAAGCTCGAATTCTTGAACCCTTAAGCAAAGATTCTGGGTTTTACCTCCAGCAGAGTCGCCAGAGCTGTCACACCTCCTTTTTACTACCCTCCCGGAAGGGCGCATAAGGGAGTTTTTCCAATTAAAGTGAAAATAATCGAAATGGGATTAATTATTTATTCAGAGTCACCACTTGGAATATTTATGGTGTCCCAAGTCACCGGTTTATTTTAGAATCCCAAATCGAGAAAAAATTGACTCTATTTAAAGTCCGCGAAACGAGAAATTCGGGTAAAAATTCTGTTAACTTGGGAGAAGGTGTGAGGCACTCCCGAGTTTCGTGATTTTAGCACGGTCTCTCAACTATTAATAGTTTACCTAATTATCTGATTAACTACATGTTTTAAAGCCTATTGTGTCTTTTTAACCTTTTTACTGTTTAGCCGTTTTTAATTATTTTAAATAATTATGGAGTTTATTTAAATAAGTCGCAGTGTCGCGCACTTGCTATTTTTGTACAAATCGCAAATCATGTCACGGGAACCGTACCCACGATCTAAAATATGTTTATTTTAATTATTTAAAATTAGGGGTCGAGTCACGCCAGCGTGCACCCGAATTTTGGAGTTACGTATCTATGACTACGCCACGGGAACCGTACCCATATTCACGATAATTTATTTAATCGCACCCAATATTTTTCAACCCGTGTGGTCGGCCTAAGCATGCTCCTACCGATATAACTAAGTGATAAAAACATTAAATGGAAGCAATAATATCCAGGTTCCAAATTCTCGTTATTCTATTCAACTTCATGGACTAATCCCATTTAATTACTATTAGCCCAATGACCCATTGAATCTTTTAACAATGCAACATCCACTTTTCATTTCAATTATCCACTTAATGACTCCACTATTCATCCAAGTTTATCACAGAATTGAGATGTTCAACTAGCTAACAAATAAGAGAAGAGTCGCAAATAATCAAAACACGTATCATCAACTAGCATAGTAAGCTGAAATAAAATGGGTTTCAGAGATAAACCTTAACAAGAGCTAGTATGCCTTTGAAATCAAACTAACGAGCAAAAACTCCAAACGAAATTGTATATCAGATTTCGATGGAAAATCGGCAACAATGACTCGGACCGGAAACCTTCAACGAAAATGGAAAACTCGAACAAGGACTGCAACCGGAGATTCGACGGACTCTTATTTGACTGCGAAATCTCAAACCCTAGCTCGAAAACTTCAGCTAAACATCCTTAGAAAGGAATTCGATTTTGGTTTTCATCGAATTTTGGTGTGAGTTTGGATTGAAGTGGCGGCAGAAAACGGTGAGGTTTGGTGGATTTTCAGAGGAGGGGGTGCGCCGATCTGCTTCTTCTTTGTCCGTGTGACTGGTTGTATTGTGGTGGTGAGGAGAGGCGGTGGCTTTTGAGAGGAGGCGGGACTGGGCGGCTGCTGAAGTGTTTTTTGGGTTGAGGAAGGGTGGTGTCTTGGCGGATGATGGGTGAAGGAGGGTTGGTCTCCCTAGGGTTTTTCTTGTATTTTTTTTAGGTTGTAGGGTTATATGGTTAGGGAAGAAGAAGATGAATAGTCCTCTTCTATTGGGCTTTTCAAAATTGGGCCAAAGACAAAAAGAAATGGACCTTACAACCCAAAAACTCACTCTTCCTTCTAAAAAATATACAAAATTTATAATATAAAACAAATTCTAATTAATTAAAATAAATAATATTATATTGTGAAACTATTTTGGTATTTTTTTCACGATTATACAAGAATAAAATCCTAGAAAAATAGTATGACTACAAACCTTAATGAAACTATTTTTTGTAATTTTTATTTTTCTGATAAAATAAAGTAAAAGAGTTAAAATAAGTTAAAATAATGATATTAGACCTAAAATAAATATTTAAACGCTAAAACGTATAATATCTCGGGGAAGGTCAAAAATTACGTGTCTACACGTGGTAGACCAGTGACAAAATCCATAGTAATTCTTTCTCATTTCCACTCTGGAATCTCAATTTGTTGTAATAATCCTGCGGATCGTTGATGCTCAGCCTTGACCTGCTGACAAGTCAAACAACTAGAAACAAAGTTAGCAACATCTTTCTTCATACCGTCCCAAAAATAAAATTGCTTCAAGTCATGGTACATTTTTGTGGATCCGGGATGTATGGTGTATTTAGAGTTGTGGGCTTCTTCAAGAATAGAATGCCTCAACCCATCTACGTCTGCGACACATAGCATGTCACCCATTCGAAGGACACCATCACTTTCAACAATCATATCCTTGCTTTTACCAGCTAAGACCTCATCTATGTATTTGCATATTCATCCTCATATTGGGCGGCCTTAATGCGCTCAACTAATGAAGAGTTAGCCTGAGCACAAGCCAACAATGCCTCTGAATTTCTGATACCTGTATTTTCTAGTCTCTGAATATCTTTGGCCAAAAGTCTCTTTGCAGGGGCTATATGTGCAAAACTCCCCATAGATTTTCTCCTCAATGCATCATCCACCACATTGGCTTTTCCAGCATGATATAAAATAGAACAATCATATTCTTTTAGTAGTTCCATCCAACGACGTTGTCGAAGATTCAGATCTCTCTGCTGAAAGATATACTTCATACTTTTATGGTCAGTATAAATCTCACAAGTTTCGCCATATAGGTAAAGCCTCCAAAGTTTTAGAGCAAATACCACTGCAGCCATCTCCAAATCATGTGTAGGATAGTTTTGCTCGTGCTTTTTCAATTGTCTCGAAGCATATGCAATAACACGAACATTTTGCATGAGAACACATCCTAATCCCACCCTTGAGGCGTCACAAAATACTGTAAATCCTCTAGAACCTCATGGTAAGGCTAATATTGGTGCAGTTGTCAAACATGTTTTGAGTTTTTGAAAGCCCTGCTCACATTCCTCTATCCACTGAAACTTTGCACTTTTTCTGTGTTAGCTTGATCAGCGGCGCTGTTATTCTAGAGAAATCCTGCATAAAATGCCTGTAATAGCCTGCTAAGCCTAAAAAGCTACGAATCTCTGTAAGAGAAGTAGGTCTGGGCCATTTCTGCACAGCTTCTGTCTTCTTAGGATCTACCATAGTTCCATCTTTGGATACAACATGCCCCAGAAATGATACTGAGTCTAGCCAAAATTCACACTTTGAGAAATTAGCATAAAGTTGATGTTCTCGCAATGTCTGCAACACAGTCCTGAGATGATTCTCGTGTTCTCCTTGGCTACGAAAATATATCAGGATATCATCAATAAATACTATTACAAATCTATCTAGAAACGGTTGGAACACCATATTCATTAAATCCATGAATACAGCTGGAGCATTAGTCAGTCCGAAAGACATTACAAGGAACTCATAGTGCCCATATCGAGTTTTGAAGGCAGTCTTAGAAATATCTTCATGTTTTATTCTAAGCTGATGATAACCAGAACGGAGGTCAATCTTTGAAAAATGGGCAGCTCCTTGTAACTGATCGAACATGTCATCTATACGAGGCAAAGGATATTTATTGTGTATAATTATCTTGTTTAACTGTCTGTAGTCAACACACATTCTCAGGGATCCGTCTTTCTTCTTTACGAACAGTACTGGTGCACCTCATGGAGATATACTCAGTCTGATAAAACTTTTATCTAACAAATCATGTAGTTGTTGTTTTAGCTCCTTCAACTCTGCTGGTGCCATCCGATATGACGATATTGATATGGGTTGTATGTCAGGTGGCAAATGAATACCAAAATCTATTTCTCGTACTGGAGGAAATCATGGTAAATCCTCAGGAAATACATCAGAAAATTATCTCACTACCGATACATTTTCTATACTAATTGTTTCCTTTCTTGTGTCATTTACAATAGCTAAGAGACCCAAGCAACCTTTCTTCAGAAGTCGTAGAGCCTTCATAAAAGATACAATTTCGCAAGTCTCTGGAACCTGACCCCCTTTTAGAACAAAACTGGGTTCGTTTGGTATCTCAAACTTGACTATATTTGCATGACAATCAATGGCATAGCAAGAATATAACCAATCCATTCCCATCAGCATGTCAAAGTCAATCATATCATGTAAAAAAAGATCAACTAGAGTATCTCTACCCTCAACTCGTATCTGACAAGAACGATACACGTATTCATCTAATAGAGACTCTCCAACAGGAGTAGCAACTAGAAAAGAATCATTCAATAGCTCAGGTTGTCTACTAAACCTCAAAGCAAAGTACGAGGACACATACGAATGAGTAGATCCGGATCAATCAATGCAAGTGCTTCAAATGAACAGACAGAAAGAATACATATAACCACAACATTCGAGGCCTGAGCATCCTATCTAGTAAATGCAAAAAATCTCGCCTGACCTCTACCAGCATTCCCTTGTCCTTGAGTCACAGTAGCACGGTCCCCATCACCTCGACCTCCATTTCCTGTACCTGTGGCATCTGAAGTATTACGAGTAGTCTGAGTAGGTGCAGTTGACTGAATAGAAGCCTAGTTGAAATTCCTCGAAAACTGAGGGAAATCCCTCAAGTGATATCCCAACTGGCCACACCAAAAGCACTCTCCCGTTAGAACACGACACTAGCCCAAATGTGATCTACCACAAGCATGGAAGACTAGAGTAATGCCATATATCTGCCCATAATTACGATGTCCAGATGATGATGGTACCCTAGTACCCTGTCTGTAAGGTGGTCTGTATGTGGACTGTGAAGACAAGTGTGTCCCTGTCTGAGAACCCAGTTGTTTTCCCTGATTTCCTGCTTTTCGATTTTCACTAAAACAGCCATTGAAAGACCCTCATCTCTGTTTCCTTCTTACGTAAATCACTAGTTGCATGCTCATGACGTCCCTTGTTTTCATTTTTTAGCAAGGTCGATGGCATCAGAGTAGGATAAAGTCTTCATCTATGGGGCTACTGCAGTGTATAACCGACCAACCAATCCATCAATGAACCTCTGAACTCGAGCTTCTTCGGTAGACACTAAGTACGGAGCATATCTAGCCAGCTTACAAAACTTGGTGTTATATGTTGACACATCCATATCTGGAGTCTGAACCAATCGCTCAAAGTCTCTAGCATATTTTTGCATCAGGCTGTTTGGAAGAAAATGATTCATGAACAACTTAGTGAACTCATCCCATGTCAGTGGTGTTGCTCCTGCTGGCCTCCCTAGCAACATAGTTTCATATCATGTATTGGCCATATCCTCTAGTTTGTATGCTACGAGCTCCACGACTCTCTCACTAGAACATCCTAGAGCACGTAATGCCTTGAGTGTCCCATCCAAGAAACTTTGAGGGTCTGCTGAATTATCAGAACCAGTGAATTTTGATGATTTCAATTTCAGGAACTCTTTAGGGATACTTCCTTATTTCCGAAAGTCTGAGACTGTGCAGGTGATTGCATCTGTAAAGTAACCTGAGGAGATGAACTTCCACCCTGAGTAGGCACCAATGCCTCTAACACATTCAATAACCTTGCCACTGCGTCTGCAGGTAAGGCAACAGTAGGTACAACAGTTGGCACTGGTGGTGGAGCGTCCTGAATACCCTGCCCTTGCACTTGGTCTGGCATAGAAACTTGGGGTTGACACATGTTCCCAACTTCAGGTTGAGGAGCAGTCTATCTTCTAGTTTGATGAACTCCAACTCGACTGCCACCCCGGGTAGTACCACGTCCAGCACCACATCCAACAGATGAGGGTGTGCGTCTCCTAGCCATCTGCGAAATAAATACTCTAAAGTCAAATCTCAATTTATCTCAACGCACGATCAAAGAATGAAAGAAGGGAAAACACTCCTAGATGTTCAGTAGCCTCAAGATCATAAGTATGGGCGCCTACATGACCATGAACAAGACTCTACTAAACATTGCTCCATGACTCGAGACTTAAAGCCTAAGCTCTGATACCAACTTTGTCACGGCCCAATTTAGGATCATGACCGGAACTTAGGAGCAAGTGCCTCCAAGTAAGCCTCATCAGTATTTTACAGAAAATCGAACAGAGTTTCCCCTGTTTTTGGACTATCCTAAAAATTTTCCTGTCTCAAATTAGCAAACCAAACATCCTAATAGCAATTCAAACGACATTGACTTTATCAATTAACAAAATATATATCTACCATTAATAGTCCACCCACTAACAACTAGAAATAATACTTTATCTCTAACTTTGATAAGAATGAGCGATACTCAACATAAGTCTATAATAACAAAGAATACTCAAGACACTAAAAGAATGATCATGGAGCGACTCTAAGAGTTCAAAGGAAAGACCATAACAATAATTAAAATCTCCGCCCATGCGAACAAGTGCGAGGCTCACCAAGAACTATCGACCAAGAACTTTTTTTTTTTCCTTTTTCTTTGTTTTGGTTATTTAGTTAATTCTTTTTTGGACTTAAATTATTTTTGGATTTAAATTCCTTTTGTTTATTTTTTTGGACTTAAATTATTTTCTAAATGTCTCTGTCCCCACTTAAAATATTAGGGTATTACAAAAGATCTTCTGCATCCATCTCCCATGATCTTATGCTCCTAAATTACTTGGCCCATTTTAAGCAAATGCATACCCTTTGAGGTAAGACACTAACTCTAGTTTGACGTGATTTCGAGAGGATATTGGACAAGTAATGTAGATATATACTTGTGAGGTACTTGCACTGGTTTACCAAAATTAATGGACCTTCACAATAACATTACCATCATACTCTGGTGGCACTGAAATTTTAGGTGGAGAAGTTAAAGATGTAAGAGATGCAAAATGGTTGTTGGGGTTAGTTACGAGTTTTCTTCACATTTTAAATTGCGAAGCTGCAAATCAAATGAAGGTCTTATAATGAATATGATCTGCCACATTTTTTGTTTGGACCACAGCTACATTAATGCCATGATCTTAATTTGATTCGTCTAAGTTCCTGTGGTCAGAAACCAATGAGAGAGTTGGCTAAATTTCTCTCCAGATGGTAGTGCTCTATTTTTTTACTTCATCAAAGCATCTGAAAGATAAAAAAGTTGAAGAAAAACCGAATCAAACTGAAAATAAGAAAATCCACCTAAACTGATGTAAGAATTAATATGTACTTTGATTTGATTCAGTACTTGCAAGTACCACAACAACAACAAATCCAGTATAATCTCACGAGTGAGATCTGAGAGGGTAGCGTATACACAGATCGTACCCATATCTTGAAGGTAGAGAGGTTGTTTCCGATAGACCCTCACCTCAAGAAAAGATAAAATGAAAGCATTAGCAACAAGCAGAACAACAAAATAATAAAATAAATCGAAAGAAACAACACTCAAAAATATTATATTAAATTGAAAGAAAATCCACCCAAACTTTGTTTCTATATTCCAAGTACCATTTTTCGACTTCAACTTCAAAAACTTTTTTTTTTAAAATTTCAACCAGATTTATGTTCAAACGCTAATCAGTTTGCATAAAAAAACAGAAAAAATTTAGAAAGTTGGGAGCTGTGTTATCTTTTGCTTTCTCCAACCAGTACGATAGGCTGTTAGCTGAGAAAATCTAAAAGAACAGAAGGATCTAATTGGCTTTGGTAGGGAAACTAGAAGAAGGGGAATGATGCACGCTTGTTCCAGTGCAACAAAAGATGACTGAAATGATTGCTTTAAGTCAAAAATGAACGAAGCATTATTATTACAAAATATTCTTAAAACTTTGCTTCATCAGTTGTTGTCCCATATTCATTATAAATACCTGTCACAAAAAAATGCTTTTATTATAGACTGCCAAGTCTTATAATGATTAAGCAGATTACTTTCTCATCCTGAATTAGAATCTGAGAATAGTTTGCTTTGCCGAGCGGGGTATGTGGCTCCAGCTTCAATATAAAAGGAATTGGCCTGAGATTTCATTATATTCCAGTTGTGCTGATTATCCATTAATTTTTACAACACTAGATTAGGGACTGATCTTTTCTTAGTGGATAATCTTAGTGAGATGCTCTGCCTGTGGATTTTTTTAAAACTTTGATGCTATTAGTTTGTGGAAATGGGCCTCACCATAAGAAGATGGGGTTGTTCTTATCGTTTTGTGTTTAAGTTGGGCATTTGTATCTATATCCGCTTTTTGTGTCACGTTTTAACTTGTGCTCGCTTTGTAAAAAGAATTGTACGTGTATGCTGAAGTAGCAAAGACGATCACGCAAAACTTCAGCATTCTAGTAGACGGGCCTGAGTAACAAGTGTGTTGAACTTACGCATAATAGCTGAACTTAAGCATAGTAGTTGAAGTTTTATTCTCTATTTGCTGAAGTTTTTGTTTAACTTGTGCACGTCTTAACAAAGCTTTTGTTTGTAATTGCTAAAGTTTTTGTTTTTGTAACTGGCAAGCTTCAGCTCTAGTTTGTAACTGGCGAACTTCAGCTCTAGAGCTGAGAGCTTAAGTTTTTGTTTTTGTAACTGGCGAACTTCAGCTCTAGAGCTGAGAGCTTAAGTTTTTGTTTTTGTAACTGGCGAACTTCAGCTCTAGAGCTGAAATTTTTGTTTTGTAACTGGCAAACTTCAGCTCTGATAAATATAGTTATGGCAACTATCCCATGAACTGAAATTCCATAGTAGCACAAGAAGAAGAAGAAGAAGAAGAAGAAGAAGAAGAAGAAGAAGAAGAAAACGAAGGAGGAGAAAGGGGGATGAAATTATTTAAAAAGTGGGTACAAGTTAGAAGTTTTTAAAAAAATGAGTATAGGTTAAATGAGGGCGACCAAATAGAGTGCCCCGTGCAATTTTTACGTTTAAGTTGTTTAACCGTTTAAGAAGATTTAACCTAAATAGCAACTCACCCGATTATTTAAACTAAAAATAGCAGAATAATGTATAATATATGTATAATTTAATAGTATATAATATGTGTATAATCATATATAATCAATAAATAAACTATATATATGGGCTAAACAGTAAACAATGAAACTGACGGGTTATTTGGGTAAAAATCCCGTTGTTTAATGTGTCAAATAAGTGAATGTATCATAACATCTAATGTTCATTCTTTGAAAAGATAAGTCTCCTAATCTCTTTTAGATCCTTTGCTTAATCAAATAATTCTGTGAACTAATCCTTCATACCTTTGGGCAACATTATATAACAGAGGAGTTGGAGCATCCAAAATTAATGAATTATTGATTTTATTTGGACTGTCCCAAATTTGTGTATCCTTTCATAATATAGGCTTTATTTTACCACATCATCCTGTCTTTATTGTCATTATCACAACCATGAATAACTAAAAGTGTTACTTCCATACAATAACAATGTAAAAGTTAATTATCAGAGATTAAAGTTATTAGAGATAACCGTCTATAATTAATCAATGGTATCAGTGACTTTAAAAATAAAGCAAAGGATTTACATGTTAAATTGCACTAATCGATTAATAAAAAATTATTTACACTTTCGGTAAATATAAAATAAACTCCTTTGCATTTAATTCGTATATGTAGCTACCCACACCTCAGAAAAGAAAATGAATTAGAAAAAAAAGAATATAAAAGAAAGAAAATCTAAAAGAGAAATGGGATGCTAATATTCAACTCAGAAATCATTGTTGTAGCTTCATTATCAAACTATTACTACGTGATTTATCCCATGAAAAGCTATAAAAGAATGGCATAATATAAGAGCCATTCTTAGTAGCGTGCCACATCTAGGGCTTGATTAACCTAGGTAGGAACTAGGAATGATTATATAGCATTTCGTGGGGTATGTGTTTGTTTCTGATGAATGATGGATTTATTGACGTTTGACTAGCTAGGTCCACTTTCACGGTTTTTGGTGGAATAAATTGGATTTCTTTATATTCCCTCCTTTTATTTTTATTTGGTACATTTTAATATTAATTGATACATATTTTATTGAACTTGAGAAAATGATTTGAAATGAGTAATAAATATTGTGAATATAACAGGAAAAAAAATTATCTTCTCTTACGTAAAGTGACAAATAAAAATAAAAATATATTTTACTTATATATGCCAAGCCAAAAGTGAACGGAGAGAGTACTTTATTAAAGATTAAGGTTCGAATTTTGAAAATGAAAAGAAATATTTTCTTCTTAAATGAGCTTTACCCGATATGAATCGGAATTAGTTGGAGCGCCAATGTGTATACCAGACACAAGGATAAGAAACTAGAAAAAAGATTAGCTAGCTAGGTGATTAAGGATGGTGAGGCCCCATTTTATTTAGCAAATCAAAAAGTATTAGGAATATATGAAGCTCAGCATATCCTGCCAAATAATAATGCACGCATGCATATGACGCTTTTTGGCTTGCTGTCTCGTTTGTTTCCTTTTGTCATTTGAGGTGTTTTTCACACTAATACTCTCAAATATCTTTACTTTTTCCATTTGCTCTCTTTGTTCCGTCTCTCTCATTTCCTCTCCACTGGCTTTTGCTATTGTGCTCCCTTTTTGCTACAAAAGTTATGTTGGATTTAAAAGCATTGACGCACTCATGATCACTACTGAAACTATATCACTTGATCATTGCAAGGAGAAACTATTTATACTTCTATGATTGTTAGGTAAATTTTGGAATATCTTTTTCCTTTTTCTATTTTTATCTAGGCTTTATATATAAGCTAAGCTCATAAAGGGGGAGAAGCGACTACTATTTCTTGTTGATCTGACATTCACCCCCTCAAAAAAAAAGCATAATGAAAAGCCCAAATGTTCATTACTATAATGTTCCTAGTAATATAGAGAAAAATTAAAAAAGGGAGAGTTCCAAATCTTATTTACTAAATCAGAAAGCAAATTGTCTCTGTAATTAAGGAAAATTCCAATGAGAAATAGGTGAACTTCAGTAGGCGCTGGAGCTTGTTGCATCATTGTTGCTTCAGCATTCTCGTTTGTTGGATCATTAGTCCTTGTACTCTCTTGTGGTCTTTCATTTCCAGTCAATTGCGTCTTTGGTTCTCCGCTGAGGTTCAATTGCTTACCCCAGAATTCAATTTCATTGCCGACGCCAATGGTGAAAGAGCCGGAAAATGAGTTGCTACTGGTGTTGAAATTCTCTGTTCTCCTCCATTTTCTAGAGTTTCAGCTATTACTCTAGCACTTACCGAGCTCCCTACTGTAACAATTGATTGTTTCTTCGGTCCACCTCGCCCTCTGGCCATGGCTAATACCGTAGGCGTACGTTATCTTAACGTGCGCCAAACATTATAATATTACAATTACTAATAAAAAGTCGTTTTCGTTTAACATCTATTCTCTACAGTCAATAGGTTGAAACTTTCAAAAAGAACTTGATTACTCGTCCAGAGATTTTTTAATTATTTTTATATATATTAAAAAAATTATGTTTTAATATTAATTAGCAATAAAATTTACCATATTAATTTTTACTATCTCTTTACATAAACAATTCTAACACATACTCCAACATTATTTAATCTAAAAATAATACAAAAAATAATAATTTATTCAATCTTAAAATCTAGAAAAATCACTTATTTGGATCCAGGAGTAATTTTGTGCAAGTGTTACTCAAACGCAAATCATAATTTAATTCAACGTTCGAAGTCTATTAGAGTCCAAACAAGTAACAAAATTTGGTGATTCCAACAAAGCGTACAATGCTTTTCAATTAAAGAAGGCATCCAAATGATTACAAAGTTAAGCCATGTGAGTTTCTTTTTGGGGTGTTTCCTTTCTCATATCTGCTGTACATGTGATTAATTCCTGCATAGCTAGACGTGCTAGCTAGCTCTAATTTTATGACGAACAACTACCCATTTCCTCCCATCTTTTTTGTTTTTTTTTTCTTTTCTATTTTTCTGGTGGAAATATGGTTAAATTTCTCCTTCTCCTAGTCCAGAATATCTCATACACAAATCCAAATAGAAGCATCAACGTCTCAGCTTGTAGCCTCAGATATGCTGTGGAGTTTTGGATGCCATGTTCTCGGTTTTGCACCTGTTGAGCTCCGATGCTTTTCTTGTTTCTCCTGAATAATTTTACAATTGTTATTATATAATTAAAGAAAGAAACTTTCGTAGTGATATTATATCGAAACTGGTAAGTACTATAACTAAATTCCAAACTGTTGTTAATTGATGACGCTAATTTTTTTTCTTTCTATGTTTAACCTTTCAAAAGATGAAAGAGAAACAAGTAATTTTTTAACTCAAAAAAAAAAAAATTATGATCTTTATCCTATCTTCTGCATTTCTATTCTGTATGAGTGATTGAGATAATTTTGTACAAAAACGTTCGTTTCCTTTCCTTCTTATTGTTTTAAAAAAAATGTTCGTCCTAGTTAGCCACGGGAAAATATGAGAAACTGGATAGTCATAAAGTCATGAAAAAAGGAAAATCACCTGTTTGGAGTTGTCCAATATTTCAGATCTTCTTTGTCCATTCTTGGACTGTGAAGTTGATAATTTCTCATGAGTTGACTTCTCTTGTACCTCCCCGGAGTCTAGCTGCTGCTTCTTCTTGGCATACTTCTTAGCCCATAACCCTTTCATCACCTCTGCATATATATATATATAAGCCAAACACAAAGATTATATTACAGTAATTTTAAGGAATCAAAAGTATTTTAGCACTTAATTAACCGTAAATAATAAAGAAAAGAAAGAACCAACCTTGAGTAGTAATTAGCCTGTAAACATGACCCAAAACAAGTGTATCCGTTGGCTTGAGAAGCTTAATCCGCGTTATACGGACTGGCATATTACCAGTGTTTTTGCCTACACTGTTATTTCTGTTTGCGGTGGCGGTGGCGGTGGCGGTGGCGGGGTTAGTGGGCGGACTCAAGGTGGTAGTAGTAAGAAGAAGAGCAACATAATGGCCTGGATTCATTTTCATGATTTCATTAGCAGTGACAGGCCAATAGAGTTTATCAACTCTACCACTGGGGTGTTGTATAAGCAGTGTTGCATTATCAATGGCTTGGCAGTTCCCCATCTCTCTCAATATTTTCTACTAAAAGCTTCTGTTTTGAGTTTTTCCCTCTTTCTCTCTCTCTGATCTATTGTTTTTGTGGAGAAGAAATAGTAGTGGAAAGTGAACAGAGCAAGGGAGATAACGAAGCACAATACATCTCTTTATAGCCACAGGAACAGAACCCACCACCACTTATTATTATTATTACTGCCGGATTAATTACTTCTACTTTGACGCCCCCCGCCCCAAATATTCCTAACGTATCTTCCATATAAGTAATAATTAAGCAGTTTTAAATTATAAATATTTTTTGGAATTAATTAATTCAATTCTAAGAAAAATGAGGAAGCTACACTAAGTTAAAAAAGAAAGACACAGATTAGACCCTAAACTAATTTTTCCAGTGTTTCTAAACTTTTTAACTTTTGCTTAACTTTGTTCTCCTTGAAAATTGACCTTAAAATAGACTCTCGTCGTTACTATAGATATTATATGTATATATCACATTATAATGATACCACGGGGATAATATATTCAAAAGAAATAGAAAGAATAACCTAATAAATACATATGCTTGCTTACACTTATTGTTGTTAAAGAAAACTATTTTAAACTTATCAATCCTTTTTATGAAATTGAGAAAAAATGGTGAATATTACAGTTTATAGAATAACAAATTTGAACCTTTTTCTTTTGTCTAATTTTCTTAGTATTGAATTATTTAAATCTTAGTGTAATTGATTTTATACTTCATAATTTTATAATGGGAATACGTTACGAAGAATTTAAGGAGCAGCTGTTGTGCAATACTGTTTTAAGGAAGTGAACACATGCTTTACGTCATTCTACTGCCAAAGCTTTTACCGCTATCCAATACTCCAGTAACTCAACCCAACGCGCCAACTTCTACCTGCTTCTTTGCAATCACTTTAATTGGGCTCAAATTGAGGTCACCTATTTTTCTTTTTAATTATATCATCAAAAGTTGTAGGGAGATGATCTTTTTTTTTTATTCTTAACTAAAAATATCAAGTTCTACTTTTGAGAATAAAATGCTTCTCTCCTTAGTGTAGTTTAAGTGTGCAAAGCATACTTCCTTCGGTCTACAATAAGTAATTTTTTAATTTTTTTGTGATTCAAAATAAGAAATTTTTCAAGATTTTAATAATGAATTAATTATTTTTTTCCTATATTTGTCATTGGAGTAAATAGTGTTGGAGTATGTGTTAAGAGTATTTATGTAAAGAGATAATAAAGGTTAATATAGTCAAATTCATTGTTAATTAATGTTAAAAGGTGAATTTTTTAATATGTATAAAAACAGTCAAAAAATTACTTATTTTGGACCGAAGAAAATATTAAGTAGTGTGCAATATGAATATCGGAGAAATCAATAAAAAGTTCTTCATCTAAAAGATAATCTATGTTCTTTTCCATAAACTTCTTTATATACAAATAAAGTAAAATATTCTCCAAGAAAGATAGTCCCTTAGTTGCTGGATTAGAAAATTTTATTTTGTGTCTCATACAACTGACACTAATATATATCTCTTAAAAAATATATCTAAGCCTGAGCAAGTAGAGGTATCAAATATTTTGCAATGTTGAGAGCTAGCAAATAAATGAATGAATGAATGATCAACGTACATATAAGATGGTCGTTGTATCATCGTTAGAAAAAGAAATATAAAAAATTAAATTTTATTAAATAAGTTTAAGGTCTTTTATTGAGCTTTGGCTTTAGACCACTAATATTGTTAAATCGTCCATGTATTTTAATTGTTATAGTCTAACTTAACATAAAAAATTGAATAAATAAATAAAATTTTAAAATTTATAATCTTAAATATATTATAATATTTGTGTGTCAAACTAATAGAAGAAATAATGTCAAAAGTTAGAAATAGGAGCTTCAAAAGTTATTTTTTCACACCCTCGAATATAACGGTCAAAAGGGTTATTGACCTTGGGGATTGAAGAGCACGTGATAGGTATGAAGCTGGGTGAGGGGAAGAAAATTGATTGAGAGGGAAGGGAAGGGAAGGGGATGTTTGGCGTGGCTCACCAAACAAAACAAAAACTCAAGGCGTGAAATTCCGTGGGGGGGAATTATAGGATTGAGTTTTTTCATGAGTGTGGGGTCCTCCACACCATAAGCATGCACCACACCCCTCATAAGTGCTTGTCGCGTGTGAAAACGTTTCTTTATCTTTTCTTTAAAATTTCTGGTAATAAGAGAAAAGGGAATAAAAAATATTTTCTTTTCTCCTTTAAACATCTTTGCTCGTGCAATATGCGACACTGGTTTTTGTCTTAGTCAGCTTTAATTCTTTTTTTCACTTAGCAGCCTCTGTTATTCATCTGACTTACTACCATTTTTTGCTTCCCTTAAAAGGAACAGAAATCAATATAAAATTCTCTTCTTTATACTAAGCACTTTATCTCGTGTCAATTTCAGTAACAACACGTTATTTAATATAACTTCCTACAATGTGGCGTTTAGTAATTTTGGTATATGACCAAACTCTATATCTACCTTGAGTTGAAATAACAATATCTTGTTCTTGCTGACAAAAAAAAGAGAGATTTTATTGATTAGGTAGCTAGGGTAAGCTGCACTCCTTTTTGCCAAATAGATTTTGCGTTTATTTAGCTATTGTAACTTCAAGGATCAACTTAGATTAGAAACGTAAGAATCAAGAAAGCATGCTGAAATGAGAAGTATATTGGCCTGATCCTTTTACCTTAAACATTACGTTTTGACCAAATAGTGACAAATGCTGGTCAAAACATTCTATTATGCATTGGTCTGTTTAGTCCCAGTCAAGAACATCCAAAGAAGAAAAAGAAGATAGATCGAAGCCTATAAAATGAAGCGCTCGTGATAGTTAATCAGGTGTTTCAATGATACCGATCGATGAGTAGCTTTCTTTTGACAAAAATTAAGATCTTATAATAAGTAGTTGAAACAGTAATACATGGGCTTCTTTGCAATCATCACTCATGCTACTGAGCCTCATGCCTGTGATTTAAATAACTCGGTCCATAGTAATGCTATATACTTTAATTTCTTGACTTTTGATAAAGAGGATGATAACAAGTCTTGAGTGTTATGCATGCATGGCTGCAGTGCTTCCATATATTTGTGCATGTCCTACTCAAGAAGATTCTTCAATGGATTAGTCCATCATGTAATATAATAGTAATATATCTAGTGTATTTTCACAAATGGAGGTCTTGTAATCGACCATATAATGCAAAGAAAGTTCAACATTTAGAGTCAGTCAATTTAACTTTTAATATGTGTTCATTCTTTTCCAAACACACAGAAAAACATAATCTGAGTCAGAGGTTGTGAGTTCCGTTGAACTCACTGCATCTAGCAACAACAACAATTTCAGTATGTTCCTAACATATGGGATTTAGGGAAGATAGTCTGTACGCAGACCTTACCCCTACCTAATGCAGGTAGAGAGGCTGCTTTCAATAGACTATCGGCTCAGGAAAGGCAAAAAGAAGGAGAGGAAAGCAAGAAAGAAAGAGAAAAGAAAAAGGGTCGGAGAGACGATACAGGATAAGTAGTACCGCATAATAGCAATAGGGAATACAATACCTAAGGCAAACAAAAGCACATAACGCAATAAAAATTTAGAAATATAAAGGGACATGTGTGCTAGTAAGACTATCGATGAGCAACTAAAAACTACCCACTAACCTTCTACCTTAATCCTCGACCTCCACACCCTTCTATCAAGGGTCATGTACTCGATCTATATATATATATATATCCGCCCCTCACATAGCTGTATGTTATTTGATCATATGATAAAGAGATAAGGTCGCTTGGTTTTGTAAGGGGGCTCGTCTATAGTCTCTCTCTCTCTACTCGTCTCTGACTTAAAAGACCAGCTTGTGCCCATAATATTAAACAGAAAGATATCTTCAAAGATAACAGGAAATGTAAAAACATAATGGGGTTAAATTGTTTTGTACCAACCTAACAACCCCATTCTATCTCAAGAAAAAGTAACAGATAGTGTATGATTGGTGGTTGGAATTTGGAAAGAAACAAGAAGGTACAGATCAAGTGGTTTCCTTTGCCAATAACCCAAGAAAGGGAGAACAAAGAATATCAAAGTGCCTGGGCCAAAATATCCTATGGTTTTTCTGTCTCCATATCCGACGAATGACAATTCATGGTGGTCCTTTTTCCCTTTGTTTCTCCATCTAGTACCACCACTATGATTTGGCTACACTATCTCTTATTATATAATTTTAATACTAGATCGTGACTTTGTGTCATTTATGTACGTATTTTCTTCAGATTTCAGAAAATTCTTGTAATGTTCTTTCCACTTTTCACTTTTGATGTTTCTAGTGCAGAAAAAGTAAAGCAAAAAGGGTGACTTTTTTCGTTGTATTTTTGTGAAATGGTACCTAAGTTTAAACTAGGTAGCATTTGTCTGCACATTAACCTCGTAGAATAAAGTTCATCTCTTCGTGAAAAGTGTGCCTGAACCAGAATGGTGGCAGTGTACATTCCAACGTAGATCAAGATTTTGCTAAAGAGAACTATATTAGCGTTTAGTTCTCTTTTCTGTCTCGGTTTAACTTTTGCACACGGATAGCTTATTAATGATGTACTATTAACTATTAGGATATCACTTTTAAAAGTGATTAAATTAAATGTTACTACTTACAATCGGTGGAGCTAGTATCCTAGAAAATAAGACAAATAACATTCTCAAGAGGTTAAATTGCACTGATTGTACAAAATTCATCTGCAAAATCAATGTATATAATTAAATCATTTCTGATTTTCCCTTTTCAAGATCGTTTCCTCTCATTTACCTTTCAACAAATGAAAAGAAAAGAAAAAATATATTATTATTTGCTATGAATTTTTTATTAGAAATATAGCAACTTCTTAGCTCACGAAATTGATATGTCTGTATAAAAATCTGGTTTGACTTGACTTGGACCGAGCCATGATTTGGCGCTGATACGTGTGGCCTACTTCAAGGAGATATATCGAGTTTGTATACCCAACGAGGATATATGTGTATTACTGTATTATATATAGAGTTTAAGTTGTATACGTGTTAATGAAATTTTTGCACCACCGCTCATAGACAAACTTGGAATTTGCGATCCTGAGTAAGATCGGTTCAGGATCATGAGATCCTTTTCTATCAGATAAAAAGGGTTGTAGCACAAAATGTACTTTTAAGTAATTGCCCCATAGATCCTATATCTAACTATATGAAGAAGAAATTATGTAACGAAAGGGATTCTTATTTGTACAAATAGTACTTCGAGCTTGGAACGAGCATGAAGAGATTAACGATACTTTTTTATCTTTTGAGTTGTTCTATCGGATCGGCCGCTCAAGATCTGTGGTCTTTATCCGGACCCGATGAAAAAAATGGGATCACTTCTTATGGACTCGTTGAGAATGATTATGATCCAGTTCATGGCCTATTAGAAGTAGAAGGCGCTCTGGTGGGATCTTCACAGACAGAAAAAGATTGCAGTTAGTTTGAATGATCGAGTGACATTGCTTCTTCGGCCCGAACCGAGGAATCCCTTAGATATGATGCAAAACGGCTCTTGTTCTATCCTTGATCAGAGATTTCTCTATGAAAAATATGAATCGAAGTTTGAAGAAGGGGAAGGAGAAGGAGCCCTTGACCAGCAGGAGGATTTAATCAATCACATAATTTGGGCTCCTAGAATATGGCGCCCTTGGGGCTTTCTCTTTGATTGTATCGAAAGGTCCAATGAATTGGAATTTCCCTATTGGTCCAGGTCATTTCGGTGCAAGCGAATCATTTATGATGAAGAGGATGAACTTCAAGAGAATGATTCGGAGTTCTTGTAGAGTGGAACCATGCAGTACCTGATACGAGATAGATCTTCCAAAGAATAAGGCCTTTTTCGAATAAGCTAATTCAGTTGGGACCCTGCAAATCCACTCTTTTTCCTATTCAAAGATTAGCCCCCTGGCTCTGTGTTTTCACATCGAAAATTATTTGCAGATGAATAGATGTCAAAGTATTTGTGGTTCTTTTGGACAAGTGTGACTTAAATACGTGTAAAAAAAAGAGTGACCATTCTATATATAGCGCTCTTTTAAAGAGCGCTATACTTTAACGGTGTTTTGGCCGTTAAAGTATAGCGCTCTTTAAAAGAGCGTTATATGTATAACGCCAATATGAATCGCAATATGTTGTGCTGATAAGACAGTTAGGCATAGCGTTGTATATAACCGCGCTATATATGTATAGCGCATATACCGCGTTATACATGTTTAAANGGACCCCACCTGTCACACAAAAAGATAAGATTGTAGGTCCCACATCCTAGCCAAGCCTTCTATTGTTGTGGTTTCCTCGTTTCGGGCTCAAATTTTCAATTCATCGACTTTTCAAAAAATATAAATCGAGGTATTCCGATTTAGCTTATGTCGAAACTCGTGTAATAATGCATATTAGTTATTTTGAATGTATTTCCATGTTGTTTTGTGTTATTTTTGCGATTAAACTAGTATGTTATGTTTATCCGGACTAAGATATTAGTGTTCTAAAAAAATATGTAAACATTAAGAAATCATTATTTTTTGTTAATAAAACTGTTATTAAATTTCTTTTATTGTTTTATATGTATTTTCATGAATGTTTTGTGATTAAAATGTATTTGTTGTTTTTATCTAGTTTAGATTATTTATTTGCTTAAAGACTAGTTCCCTTTTAGCATAGTAAAATGTAGAGTCTTTTAGCGTAGTAAAATATTGAGCCTTTTAGCGTAGAATCCTTGTAGTTTAAGTATCTCTTATACTGATTGATCAAACACAAACTCTGTACAATTTACAAAAATTAACTATTTAATTTACAAAACAAATATACAAAATTATGAAAATATTAAAATTGACACACATAAGAATTCAGGATAGCTTGGTGCTACCGGGCCTCAAATATCGAACCTGGAACCCATAGGTATATACTCTGTCCAATTAAATATGATAAAAAATAATTATTTAATTTACAGATCAAACATACAATTAATATTGTTTAATTTGCAGTAGACGACATGGACGTGCCACCTATGCATCCCGGACCTGTCTCCGATGAGCTATTAGTTTTACAGGGCGATCAAAGGCCCGCCTACGTATGGGAGGGAGAGCTACTGGCCCAGACTCTCCGCGCCAGGAGAGTGGACGACGTGTGGGATTTTATGAAGGACAGAGTTCTCCATCCCCGTGTAGTTCAGCGCCTACGGGATACGGGCTTCTACAAGATTTTTGAGATCGGGAGGCTGCAGCTCGACTGGTCTTTTATCATGGCCCTGATAGAGCGTGGCGACCGGAGACTCACACTTTCCACCTGCCCATTGGCGAGGCCACCATCACACTGGAGGACGTGGAGGTTTTATATGGGATGCTTGTTGATGGACTGCCCATTGCACTGCCTCAGGCTATGAGAGATATGACGCGTGGACATTATTTGGACATGCAGTAGCACCTCACTGTTTCAGGCCACAGGATGAGACTGCACACGCAGGGGCCAGTCACATGAGTTTGAAAGCTATTAGACAGCATTTGGAGATATTGCACCCCGACATCACTGGCGAGACAGATGATCTACATATTCACCGGTATACGAGGTTGTTGCTGATCCTTCTGTTTGGTGGGGGTCTTATTCCCGAACACTTCGGGGAACCTAGTCAGCTTGTGATTTCTTCATCATCTTCAGCTGCTAGATGATTTACCCCAGTACAGTTGGGGTGTTGTTGTTCTCGCCTACATGTACAGGCATCTGTGCTGGGCGAGCATGGGCATCCAGCATGACGTATGTGGATTTTTGGCGCTTCTACATGTGACAACATATTCGAATACTATGTCCATTCCTTCCAATTCTATCTAGTCAAAATTTATCTTAAACTTTACATCAACTTTTTATGTTAGGTTTGGGCTTGGGAGCGGTTCCTGCAATTGCAGCCACCTCCACCACCATTACCTCCGAATGTACCACCTCTGTTTCTCCTCTAGCTAGGAAGTGGGTTCTCCGGCGTGGATATGTACCAGATTATGATGCTCGTCATAATCTCCCCTTTGAAGGGATATGTTAGATATGCTGGAGGGAGCATAGGTAAATGTGTACCTAAACTTACTTGGTATAGCTTCACATGTGTTGCACATACTCAAGTTTTCTATTGTTATTTGATAGTTCATCTGGACGCCATACAATGACGACTTGATAGGTGGCCATCCCAATTATTGCTCGGCCGGCCGACTGATTTGGAGCACTTTCGTCCCGCTGATGTGCCTCGATATTGTGGAGTATCATGCCACGGAGCGGGTACTTTGACAGTTTGGTCGTCCACAGTATATACCGAGGGGGCCTACATGGGAGGCTACACATTATCAGCGGGATGATCGTTCCAGGGTGGACGACGCATATGTAGCATGGCTAGAGGCGCAGGTCCATACTTGGGACCGGCGAGCTGACCTGATTCCGCCCCGCCCCCCCTCATAGATCCAGACGTAGACTATTCAGCTCTATATGCCCTGGTACCGCCACGTTACCCGACTTTTTGTCGGGAACCCCATTCATCAAGATGGCGGTCGGTACATTCCATACATCGGGCGGCACGAGGCCCTGGTATATTTTCTGATATTATTAATTATATAATTGTAACTTAGTGCAAAATCTGTAGTTTATATTTTATACATTGTGCAAGCTATTGGCCTACATATAGTCTACTAGATGGGACTGCAGATGCAGCAGCATGCCGGCAAGGGAGCGGCCACTTTGCACGATTACGGCCTGCAGCTTGTAGAGGTGGCTGCCCGGACACTGCAGTGAGCTCGAGAGGATCAACGCTTGGTACATGACCCTGCTTATGTGGTGCTAGAGCAGTACCAGCGAGGTAGGGGTGTCACACGAGGTAGGGTGCCCCACAATGCAGGGGTTCCCCACGAGGCACGGGTGTCGCACGGGGTCGTGGTGGGCGGCAATGAGGTGGTCCCCAGCAAGGGGGCGTTGAGGGCCCTGTTGATGATGTTGCTGCTGATCTATCGGGTGACCTACATGAGCTGGACGAGTATCCCAACAGCATGCCGTCATACAGCCTTGGGATGCAGCTCACTCCAGGGACTTCGCAGGTGACCCCGTCAGGTCCATTATTGATCACGGGCACGGACCTTACCAGAGAGGATTGGGATGCATACTTCCCAGGCCCATCGACCGCTGATGAGGATCGACCGACCCGAGATTTGGATAGTGGGCGTCGGCTGAGTTATGGCTCATCATCACAGGTGCATGTATGGTTCTATTAGTATTAAATTTAAAATTGTCTTTACTTTTCTCATTTATTTTCCATAACTTTATTAATTTTCTTATTAAGGCTTCATCCTCGCCCGTCACGGAGGCCCCTTTGTGCGATACTGACATGGCTGCGATGGATGATTATATTTAGGAGTCCGACGAGACCATGGTAAGACAATTTAAATTGTTGTGACTTAATATATAATTTGCTATAATGAGTTGACTTATTCTTCTGTAGGTTTCTACTGGACCGACGACCCCTTCTATCGATCCTGCCAACACCACTGATGATCATGTTGCAGCGCATCCTGCTATAAAGAGGCGACGTGATGAGGATGATCTTGATAGCGTAGCTGGGGGGATGGGATGTGCCTCAGGCCAGCGGCTGCGTTGAAGCACACAGGATGGGGGACACATTGAATTTTTTTTTTGTATTTTATGTAAATAATAACAACAATGTTTATGTTTACATAATATACGCATTATGTTTTTATTTCCCCGTTCCTTCTTTATTTTAATACTACAACATAAACACAAACGTAACAACTTAACATAATTTAAATTCAGTACAACTAATGAATAACACAACACGGGAAACATAAAGATAAAGTAGTACACCCAACACATACATGTCATTGTTTAGTCACTGGCGCTCATTAGTCTCTGCTCCAACCACTTAAATTTCTCTTCCAGCTTATTTTTTTCTAATTCTGCCTCTTTTAGTTTCTCCTTCAACTCCGCAATTTCTCGTTTATATTCTCTTTCATATTCTCACTGTTTTAAGGTCAAATTATGAAGATACTGCAAAGATCCTTTGTAGCATTCCTGATTACAGGGTTCATCAATCCATACCTCAAAATTGCAAAAGGTTCATCGGGAACCCTATAAAACTTGTTCACACACATCCAGTAGCGGCGTCCAACTTCACCATCATCCCAACAGTCATTCATCATGCATTTTTTTTCGCACTCGCACCTTAGTACATAAAGGCATTCAGATATTTGTTAAAGCATAAAAAAAACTTTGTTTTTATGGAAAGTTTTGCTATTGGTTATTGTTAAGCGCAAAAAATAACTAGAATGCGCCCATTATTTATAGGCAAGGCAACACACATAACGTAGTATTTAACCGCGCTATATATATTCACATAACGTAGTATTTAACCGTGCTATGCTTTGCATGTTAAAGATTCTGTCGGATATAAAACAACATTTTCTCAGGCAGGTAGCTTTTCAGTTCGACAAGATAACACACATAACGTAGTATTTAAACCGCGCTATATATATTCACATAACGTAGTATTTAACCGCGCTATATTTATCAAAAATCTATATTTAACTTAACTATTTTTGAACTATATTTATCAAATGAAAATGTTAATTATCAATAAGATTTAACAATAATGGAAACATAATTTTATTTGATACATCTTGAAACATAAACAAAACAGCTATTTATTACAACATAAACTCATTGATAGTTGGGCACATTAGAAGAACACCCACCACGAGCTTAATTACCACCGCTACCCAAACCAGCCGAAGGACATTTTCGACGGTCGTGTCCTGTTTGCGAGCATATACCACATTTGCGCATATAAACGGTATCGCTACCATCCATTTGGTTCCGTATACGCATTCTCTTCTGTACTTGTATTTGACGCAAATAGTCCTTGTTACACACCATTTTAAATGTTTCCGGTGGACAATAATGCTCAGCACCCACTAGTTGCAACTGTCCACTATAGGTGTTTAAGTAAGCAACAACACTATATTGTTTATCAACGTAGTTGGTTGGCCCTAAACCAACATGTTGAAAGCACCTGATGGCATGTGAGAACGGCATGTGGTAGATGAACCATTTCCCAGAAGAGCATAACCTTCTAGATTCATTTATTGTATGTACACTATTCTCCCGGTTTTGATAGATAGTGGTGCGAACTTCAAAAACATTTCTGTCATGATCATACTGCAAAAATGAATGCCAATGTGCTCGCCGCCTGTATTTCTCAAATCTCTTCATCAGCAGTGGCATAAATTCAACACCTCTTTTCATCAATGACGTTGCAGCTGCAGCTCTTTCAACAAACCTCTCCGCCATCTGCTTGAACCACATCCACACCATGGCAATGACAGGCAATCCTCTTGCCGACTTCAATAACCCGTTGAAAGACTCTGACACGTTTGTAGTCAGAATTCCCCATCTTCTTCCACCATCTGCATGCAAAGTCCACTTGTGAAGCTCATGTTGTATCAACCAATGATAGGCTCTCTCGTCTTCCTTCCTAATAGATTCCATGTGCCTCCAGAATTATGCTCTTGGTGGTCTGTTGCTGCCATCCACATCAAATCATGCAGATCCATATTGGGATGTGCCTTCTAGAAATTGGCCTTAAAGTGCCTCACACAGTAACGGTGGTAGGCATAAGGTTCTTTCCATGCAGGCAAGTTCTCTACAGAACTTAAGATACCACCATGCCGATCAAATATTATACAAATACCGGAACACTGTTGACAACGTGCTCTTTCAAATGGTTAAAAAATAGCGTCCACGTCTCTTGGTTTTCATTGGCACAAACAGCAAAAGCTAGAGGAAATATTTGTCCATTAGCATCTACCACAACGGCTATCAACAGCTTGATTTCATACTTTCCATAGATATAAGTGTCGTCTATGGATATTACCGGCCGACAATGTAGAAAAGCATCAATTGCTGGTTTAAATGCCCAGAACACGTAATTGAATATATATTCTGATTTTCCCGGGCTCTGCTCAAGCTTCCATTCAACAACCGTCCCGTGGTTAAAGTGTTGCAGTGCGGCCATGTACCTGGGTAGAGCTGCAAATGACTTATCCCAGTTACCATACACAATTTCAAACGCATGTTTTCGCCCGAAAAATGCCTTTCTTTTGGTAATGGTATGGCCATATTCCTGGCGGACTGATGTAATGTACTATTTGATTTTACACCTTATGGACGCTTCAAGGTGTGGAATAAGGACAAGAGAAATCAAGTCAATATCCAAGTTGAAGTGATTCCCATTGAATGCGTCCATTTCACATTTGTGGGTGGGAATGTATTTACCCATTTGCCACAAACTTGTTTTCTTCTTGCTCGCACGCAGCATCCAATGACAACCCATAAATCATCTGCGGCAAATAACATTGTATATCTCCGGAGTTGACTCCCATACCATTATCTTACGAAAGTCTTTTACGTTGTGCATTTTTTCCGCCCTGCTTATGCGCGCTTTATCAGGAAAAAACATGTCCTTTGCCAGCACCGTTGGTCTAGAATCATCCCACATTATTGTCCGAATTTTATCAAAATCCCTTGTGAGGGAATCCACATCCGGCATACTTGGCAAGTTATCAAGGTAGGGAATCTTCCTTGAATGAAACGGTACTTGGGACTCGTACACTCTTGGTCTAACGGGGGTGGAGCATACTCCCTCGTCAAATCAGGTCCTTCATTCTCATCCTCCTCATCACCATCCTCACGATGAAAGGGTGTGTCGTCTCCGGAATCATCGGCATTGTTGTCATAATCACTGTTCTCTTCCTCACTCTGTGCATCTGCCAGATCCTGATTTAATATGTCGTCTTCGGGAAATTGAGTGAGGATATGTGGTTCAACTTGCTCGTTTTCACTGCACAAACAACAAAATAATAAGCTACTGAAATTAATAAATACTTTCCATATAGCTGTATCACTTCACTTACAAGTCGTAATGTGATGACATTTCATGATGGACATTTCCTGTTGGTGATGACTCTCGGATGGACCACCATGATCCAACACACCAAAACTAGGCATATTCCAACTGGGCGTGGGTTCATAACTTGTAAAATTCATATCTGGCCGGTACCCCCAGTGGAATATATGAGCGTTAATACAAATTCAATACAACAAAAATATACATTGTAATACAAAGGAAAATTGAAGTTTACCACTCGTCTTGTGGATTATGTAAAGCAGGAGGGAAATTATTTCCTCGCTGCTCATGCCGGTGATGATAAGTTTAAATCAAGGCAAACTCTTTCATCCGGAACCTGTCCGGTAAAAACTGCTCCAGAATAACCACCTGATGACTGGGGGTTATCCCTACTATGCGCAACCTCATTATTGGGAACGTCTTCAAACTTGACGTACATTTTCAACATTTTTATTACAAGAAATTCCCAGTATTCATCCGGAGTCCTCAAAAAATTCCTCAAAGTTTCATTATCGTCGATGTTAAACTCAGCGTAACAAGCAACCCCTTGCAGAGTGACAGAATACGGATATCTTCCGGTTACTTTAAGGTTCACCGAACGTTTCCTCGCACTCATTTTATTATATAACAACGATATCAATCTATCGTACTCCATTGTAAGTGGCAATTTAACATGACACTGTGGAGATAAACAGTAGCTCATAGAGTTATTCGCCGCCACAACCTCACCCTCCCCCCCTCCCCCCAATATAATGAAACCCTTATTTTTCGCTCTTCAGACATTATGAAAAAATGCTTGAGAATTTAACAAGAAGAAAAGTTTGAACGCGAGTTGGAATATTTTTTGAATGGATTTTTGTAAAATCCTAACGCCTTTAAATAAGGCAATGCCTAGCGCGGGGGGCTGAATTTTTTGAGGTATAGCGCTCTTTTAAAGGGCGCTATACCCATTTGAATTATTGTTATGTCAGTTAAACGCATGAGACTTATTGGTGGGCCCACAAACAGGTATATAGCGGTATATAACTGTGCTATCGCAGTTATATACAGCGCTATGCTTAACTGTCTTATCAGCACAGTATAGCGCGGTTCATATTGGCGTTATACATATATAGCGCTCTTTTAAAGAGCGCTATACTTTAACGGCCAAAAAACTGTTAAAGTATAAGAGCGCTATACATATAATATTCACTCTTTTTTTTTACACGCATTTAAGTCACACTTGTCCAAAAGAACCACAAATGGGCTCTATAGTCTTAAAATTTATAGTAGCCAATAGCCCACTCTTTTATTTTTAAGATTGCAAATCTCACATTTAAGGAGACTTACTTATAAATATTATTTGGTGACATGATAGTATAAAGAATTTCATACACTGGTTGTGTATATAACTTAAACGTATAACCCTTATATAAATGCATTCTCCTATACTTTTCATAGTTTGGTTACATGAGATCCGTCAAGGTTAGTTGATGAAATTTGTTGACAAATTAATTCAAATAATCAAGACTATTATTTTGATGTGTGACACTCCGCTTGAAGCGTAAAGAATGTCCTTCCCAGCTTTAATTGTGATGGCAACAGTTATCTTCCAAGATACAGCAAAATTTGACTCTTTAAAGGTTTCATTCTCTGCACTAATAAATGCATTAAATAAAAGGTTGACACCCTCTAATATGAAAATAGGAATAATTCACATAAGGTTACTTCTGAATCAATTAACATCTTGTGGGGCGAGGAATATTATAAGATTTTCTACAACTCTCGTCGAATAGTATAAGATTTGATACAACGACATTCTTCAACTATTAAAAATGAGATTCTAAATGAGCCCGTGTTAATGTAAGAACTGAATGTCTCTTCTTCTTCTTATTATTTTTTAATTTAAAATTTTTTATTTTTTTTTTGCTAAATTTCTCTTGCACCAGCATCTAAAGTTGCGTATAAAATAGTTGTAACAAAAACCACTAGTCTAATCGAATATGCTGAGTTTTCTGTTAGAAATTGAAAATCGAACCACTCTTCAATTGTTTTAAATGCGAAGAAAAAACCAGTGGGTAGCAAAATTCTTGATTTCCTTTTCTAGTACTATTTAGTGGGTAAGAGCACTAATTATATTTTTGCTGGTCCCAATATCAGTACCTTTGTATTTTGACATTCTAGGCACACCAATTATGTGTTCGCACTAAACAGCGTCAACCATCACTTTGGATTTTCAAACTGATTCCGATTGTCTGCAGAAATTCATCGTTTTTTTTTTTTGTAATGAAAGATTATATTAAGTAAATCGGATTATAACACAGTACATATTACATAATATATTATCCATATTACATATTACATAATTATCCAACTAAACCTATAGGGAGCGCTAGGGGGAGTCCTACGGAATTTCTAACTATTGCATTTCCTTGCATGGGCGAATAAGGACGCTAAGGCAAAAAAGAAAAGGTAGGTACTGAACGTTCCATTAAACTTGGCAAAATATGGCGAGAAGTGGAACCTTCGCCCGTTTGGTCAGCATGCAGTATAGTCGTGACAAAAGAGGGTGGCTCATAGTATTGTGGCGTAGAAGAGGTCTTCAAAAAATGATGTGTCAGGCCGTCAGCTACCTTGTTCTGCTCCCTATAAGTGTGTTTAACTCTTCGATTACCCAGTTGAAGAAGAACGGACCTGCAATCGTTGAGTAAGTTAAGATGAACAAGGTTAGAAGCATGTAGGAATGTAATAACTTCTTAAGAGTCCACCTCCACCAGTAGTGGGGTGAGCCTGTGTGTAATGGCCTGTTTTAAACCATGTAGTAATGCAAGTAATTCAGCCTGGATTACGAACACAGTGTAATTGGTACCAGCAAACCCTAATTTTCAATTTTCTAAGGAGTCTCTAAAAACTCTCCCATATCCGGATAGATTTGAAACTGAGCTAGTAGCACCATCCGTATTTAATTTGAATTGACGAGGGCTTGGGGGTTCCCATTTGATATACGTTGGAATTTTCTCTACCTTTGTCCTTGAGCTTGGAGTGCCTAGGTAAAGAAATTCATGTACAACATGTATGAGAGATGTCAAATTGACATAGTTTTTTGTGTGATCGAAAGTATTATTGTTACGATTTTTCCAAAGATGCTAAAGTGTAAAAGATATTAATGTTGATGAGGGAAGTGGTTGGGTTTGTAGTGTTTGATTCGTCATTACGAAGGAGTGAAGTCATTCATTCGCTTGAGAGTATGCCGTAGGGAGTGGGGGATGCATATTTGCAGCAGCTGATTTCAAAGGGCAACAGCCACGTGACATTCGAAGAAGATATGAGTAAATGTTTCAACAATAGTCGTACATACGGGGCAGTGCATGGAAGGTACTATATTTAAGTGATGAAGATATGAAGAGGTAGGAAGTCGGTTGTAGACAAGTAGCCAAATAAAGTGAGTAATCTTTGGTGGCAATTAATTGATTAGAAATTAATCAGTTCAGTTTTTTTGAAATATTAACCGATCAAGAAAAAATTTACTGATCAAATCATGAGAAATTAATCCATACTTAATTGCTGGAGTTTCAAGGTGGTCCTGAGCCAAATTAAGTTCAAAGCGTCTAATGTTCCATACTAACTTAACAAAAGGGTATAGCGTTAGTATTAATTTTTGGTCTATTTTGGCAGCATTAGTGAATGTCAATGCCATAATGGTAAATGGTCAAACATTCAACATCGTTACGTTGGTTGAATCTATTCCTTTCCCAAACTTAAGGGATTTGCTTCTTCTTTTTTCAATTGAAAAAAAACGAAGGGATTTGCTGAAGTTTAATTGATTTGTTCCAAGTGGTATATATTAAGGATATGGATTGTGGACTATGAAAATTGTAATGCTTGGATTTATCCCAAAATCAGTCATGCACGACGGTCTACATGGCCCAACTTTGACATTTCTTGCACAAAATTACAAATTTCAATTATTTCCAGAAGGCTGAATTTAAGCTATAAAATTTAGAAATTCAAGATCTCAGATTCCGACATGTATTATTCTTGGATATTAATTTTCCAAACCCAACTGTAATTAGTTGACGTCTACTTTGCACATGATGTCCTATAAAAAAATTTTTAGGACTTGTTCATTTACCCTTTTTATTACATCCTAGTATAGTGATAATGCTAATACAGTAGCAAGCTTACAAGCACTAAAACAAAGCCATTTCAAGAATTATGTATACGGTTGAAATCGGACCATCCGATTTTACTATTTGATCGAGAATTGAACGTTGCATCGAAGGTCAACTTCGGCCAAATCACGGAGCTGAGGCATCGAGTTCGAGATTGAAGTCTCTTTTGAGATCGAAGTTGGTAGCAATCGAAGCCAAGAGAGACAGACGCCGAGCAATATCGGAGATAACTTAGTAAGAGCGAGATATCCGTGACTGGTCGAGGATTATGGCGTAAATCTCGGAACGAATCAAATCTGAAGCGGTTAATTAGCTAATTATGTGATTTTCTTCTGTAATTAGAGTTATACCATAAGTAGAATTCCTCTATTATATAAAGAGGAGTTATAATCATTTGTAAGGATCATAGACAGATATTAAAGCAATACAACTCTTTCTTTCTCGCTTACATTATTGTTCATCTGTTTATTCCATTTTCTACTGTTCTTGCACTTATCAGTTCGAGAGTATCTTGACTCGAGGGATGAAGCTCTATTTGAACACTGGCTTGATTTATTCAATTCTGTCATTTACCTTCATATTTATCAATTAGTGTTGAGTGAAATCACATATCCTTAAAACCACAATATAAGTTTGATTGTTATCTAAATTTTAGGGTAAACAGTTCGGCGCCCACCGTGGGGCTAAGGATAATAGTAATTGTCCAATACTGATTCCGATAACACACACTATTTTACGTTTCTTCTTGTAAGTGTTTTTGTTTTCAGGATAAAACATGTCAAACTCACAAACAACACCCACACATGATGACAATGGCCTCGGATTTCACGGGGAAAACGACAATGTAGCTGCTCTAGGGGCCGAGATGCCTCAGGCTGATTTGGAACGTGTACCCAAGTGCGGCTCTGAAGCCCTATACATGCGCCATCAAAGGAAATGATTTGGAAGATGATGATTTCAAATCTGTTCTACTGAAGAAATTTGGAGAAACTCTATCGAAGGGAGCAATGATCTGGTACCACAATCTGCCACCAAATGCCATCGTCTCATTTGCCATGCTTGCAGATTCTTTCGTAAAGGCACATGCCGGGGCAATAAAGGTTGCGACGAGGAAATTGGACCTTTTCAAAGTGAAACAAAAGGATAATGAAATGTTGAGGGAGTTCGTATCTCGGTTCCAAATGGAACGCATGGAATTACCATCGGTCACGGACGATTGGGTTGTTCAATACTTTACTCAGGGGTTGAACAAACAGAGTTCGGTGGAATCACATCAACTAAAGCAGAATCTAATTGAATATCTGACGGTTACCTAGGCCGATGTACATAATCGGTACTAGTCGAAGATCAGAGTCGAAGATGACCAATTGGGAACCCCTTCCGGTTCCGTATATCCGAACAGGCCCGTAGGCAGAAACCAGAGGGACATCGATAGGGAACCTCAATCGAACAGAGACCAACATCATCCGTACAACGCATATCGCAGAAACAGCATCCCCAGACGTAATCCCATACGAAATGATCGAAAGGGCGATCGAGGACAGAGTTCTCGGGGACTCATGAGCAAAAGTGATTTCGATAAGCATGTCGATCCCGCAGAGGCACCACGATTGTCAGAGTACAATTTCAGTATCGACGCATCAGGTATTGTGTCGGCAATTGGGAGAATAAAAGATATTAGATGGCACAGACCCATACAAACCGATCCTTCCCAGAGAAACCCCAATCTAATGTGCAAGTATCACGGTACGCATGGCCACAGAACCGAAGATTGCAGACAACTGAGGGAGGAGGTAGCCTGTCTATTCAATGAGGGCCACCTTCGAGAGTTCTTAAGTGATCGATCCAAAACCATTTCAGAGAAAGGGACGCCAACAGGAAAAACGAACAATAAGAACCACAACAAGTGATCTATATGATCGTCGGTGGGGTCGATATTCCACAAGGGCTCGTGTTCAAGCGCACCAAAGTATCCATTACAAGGGAAAAATGGATCCGAGATTATGTGCCAGAAGGTACCATATCATTCAATGATGAAGAAGCAGAAGGTATATCTCAACTCCACAATGATGCTCTGGTGATTTCTATCCTTATGAATAAAATTCAGGTTAAGGGTGTGTTAATTGATCCAGGGAGCTCGGCAAATATAATTTGATCGATGGTTGTAGAGAAGCTCGGCCTACAAGATCAGATCATACCTGCAACTCGGGTCCTAAATGGTTTCAACATGGCCAGCGAAACAACTAGAGGTGAAATCATTTTACATGTGAACATAGCTGGGAATATACAAGAAATCAAGTTCCATGTAATCGAGGGCGATATGAGGTACAACGCCTTTCTCGGAAGACCTTGGATTCACAATATGAGAGCAGTCCCTTCGACCCTTCATCAAATGCTAAGATTCCCAACCCGGATAGAGTGAAGACAGTATATGGGGAACAATACACTACGAAAGAAATGTTTGCGGTAGACGAGGTAATACCGATATCGACGCTTTCAACAAAAAAGGTACCAGAGGTCAAAGGAAAACATAAGGCCAAATAGCAACCACAACCACTAGCCTTGACTCAGTCAGAAAAGGAGGGAGCGGAAGAGGACGACGACTACTGGATCCCTCGATCCTTCGTTATCCCCGAAGATTCCGACGCCACCAAATCGACAGTCGAAGAGCTGGACAGGTTATATTGATTTAGTACCTACCAGAATGAAAGGTATACCTAGGTACGGGGTTAACCCCCGAACTCAGGAAAAAATTCATTAAATTTCTTATTGATAATAAGGATTGTTTTGCTTGGTCCTACTTAGATATGACAGGGATCCCACCGGAGATAACAACATATTGATTGAGCCTGGACCCGAAGTTCAGACCTGTAAAACAAAAGAGAAGGCCCAGTCCGAGGTAAAACATGCATTCATCAAGGACGAGGTAACCAAATTTCTCAAAGTAGGATCCATTCGGGAAGTATAATATCTCGAATGGTTAGTAAACGTAGTTGTAGTCCCTAAAAAGGGGAACAAACTTAGGATGTGCGTAGATTATAAAGATTTAAACAAAGCATGTCCCAAAGAATCTTTTCCTCTGCCGAATATTGATCGCATGATCGATGCCATGACCGGCCACGAGATCCTTAGTTTTCTCGACACCTACTCCGGGTACTATCAAATTCAAATGAACCTGGAGGATCAGGAAAAGACTTCATTCATCACTAAATATGGCACATATTTTTATAACGTAATGCCATTTGGACTAAAAATATTGGTGCTACTTACCAACGCCTAGTAAACAAAATGTTCGAAGAACAAATAGGTAAATCAATGGAGGTATATATTGACGATATGCTAGTTAAGTCCCTGCACACAGGGGACCATTTAACACATTTGTAGGAAACCTTCAACATATTGAGAAAATACAACATGAAGCTCAACACCGAGAAATGTGCTTTCGGGGTCGGTTCGGGCAAGTTCCTCGGCTTTATGGTGTCAAATCGGGGGATCAAGATCAACCCTGATAAAATCAAGGCAATCAAAGACATCACAGTCGTGGACATTGTTAAGGCCGTGCAAAGATTTACAGGGCGGATAGCCGCCTTGGGCAGGTTTATCTCGAGGTCTTCAGATCGAAGTCATAGGTTCTTCTCACTGCTCAAAAAGAAGAACAATTTTGCTTGGACCCTGAAATGCCAACAGGTGTTTCAAGAGTTAAAACGGTATCTCTCGAGCCCACCATTGCTTCATACCCCGAAAACAGAAGAGCAACTCTACTTATATCTAGCAGTCTCGGAAGTCGCGGTAAGTGGGGTCTTAGTTCGAGAAGAGCAAGGTACGTAATTTCCAATGTCACCCAATTTGTGTGGTGACCACTTACCCTCTTTGTAATGTTTTTCACAAACCCGAACTCTCGGGCCGATTGGCCAAGTGGGCCATCGAAATCAATAGGTATGATATCGAGTATCAACCACGAACGACCATCAAGTCTCAAATCTTAGCAGACTTCGTGGCCGACTTCATGCCAGCCCTCGTACCCTAGGTCGAAAAGGAACTTTTGTTAAAATTGGGTACATCATTGGGGGTGTGGACCCTTTTCACAGACGGCGCTTCGAATGTGAAGGGATCCGTGCTAGGCATCAATTTGAATTCACCCACAGGCAATACAATTAGGCAATCTATCAGAACATCTACGTTGACTAAAAATGAGGCCGAGTACGAGGCCATGATTCCAGGTCTCAAACTGGCTAAAGGCTTAGGAGCAGAGGTCATCGAGGCCAAATGTGACTCCTTACTGGTGGCAAACCAAGTCAACAGAGCCTTCGAGGTTCGAGAGGATCCAATGCAGAGGTACTTGGATAAATTGCAAGTAAAATTACATCGGTTTAAAGAATGGACCTTACAGCATGTACCTCGAGAACAAAACAGTGTTGATGCCCTTGCAAATTTGGGGTCATCAGTCGAAGACGGCAAAATTAGCTAGGGGACTGTCGTACAACTTTCGAAGTCAGTGATCGAAGAAGGTCATGCTGAAATAAACTAACCTGGGATTGGAGGAATAAATACATCGAGTATTTGAAAAGCAGAAAACTTCAGTCGGACCCTAAGGAATAGAGGACTCTAGGAACGAAGGTTGCACGATTCACTCTGACCGAAGATGGAACTTTATACAGGAGGATGTTCGATGGATAGTTGGCAGTATGTTTGGAACCGGGAGATACCGACTACGTCCTATGAGAAATTCACAAGGGTACTTGTGGAAGCCATTATGGTGCCGAATCACTGGTTCATAAAGTCATCAGAGCGGGATATTATTGGGCAAATATGGAAAAAGACACTAAGGAATTCATTCGAAAATGCTACAAGTGCCAAAGGCATGCGTCGATGATCTACCAGCCTGGAGAGCAACTTCATTCAGTCGTATCCCCATTGCCGTTCATGAAATGGGGAATGGACATCGTCGGCCCTCTACCATCGGCCCCAGGTAAAGCTAAATTCATTTTACTTATGACTGACTATTTCTCTAAATGGGTTGAAGCAAAGGCCTTCGAGAAAATCAAAGAAAAAGAAGTTATAGACTTCATCTAGGATCACACCATATGCCGATTCGGGATACCTGCCAAAATCGTATGCGACAATGGAAAACAATTCATCGGTAGCAAGATAACAAAGCTTCTCGAAGATCACAAATTAAAAAGGATCTTATCGACGTCGTACCATCATAGTTGGAACGGACAGGCCGAGTCAACAAACAAGACTGTCATTTAGAATCTAAAGAAGGTTGAATGACACTAAAAGAAAATGAAGAGAAATTTTTCCCGAATTCCTTTGGGCGTATCGAACAACGTCAAAATCCAGTACGAGGGAAACACCGTTCTCCTTAGTATATGGCGTCGAAGACCTGATCCCACTCGAGGTAGGGGATCCTAGTTCCAGGTTTCGAAACACCACGGAAGAATCAAATCACGAGGCTATAAACACAAGACTCGAATTACTAGATGAAAAACGGGAAGCCACCCTCGTCTGAATGGCCGCACAAAATCAGCGCATCGAAAGGTACTACAATCGAAGAGCCAATCTTCGTCACTTCAGAATCGGGGACTTAATTCTCAGAAAAGTCACCCTCAATACTCGAGACCCCAACGAAGGAAAACTCGGCCCAAATTGGGAAGCACCATATTAGGTCATCGATATAATCAGAAAGGGATCCTACAAGCTTGGCGCGATGAACGGCGAACGACTGCCAAATAATTGGAACATATCACTCCTCAAACAATATTATTGTTAAGGTATGCCTTTCTTCTTTTTCATTTATGTTTTATACTAACTTGTTGCAGGTGTTCGACCGAAGGCATCGAAGTTTTCTCCAAGCATGAAGTCCTTAGGTCTGAAAGCACGTGTTGCACTCTTTTTCCCTTGGACCGATTTTTGTCCCAGATGGGTTTTTCCAGCAAGGTTTTTAAGGAGGCAACCATTGTTCGTGCTAACTTAGAGTATCTGAGTCTTCTTCACAATCAACCTCGAATACTAAGGGGAATCACCCTCGGAAGTTATGTTTTCAAGGAAAATACTTCATGTCAACAGGGTCTCGATAGAAAAAATTTGTAAAGGACCAAACAGTTGAATGAACAGTGTCCATGTAGATTGCTCGAGCCCTAGTGGCAAAACATGTACGCATGTATGAACTATAGAAAGAAGTTCTTTTTCCTTACCAAATGTCCCATGCCTTAGTGAAATTTCTACTTTACAAAGTTCATACTTATGATTTATTGCGGAAACTGGCTCAAAGGGACAATCGCAACTAAGGCTCGAACAATCAACCTCGTACTCGGGGACTGCCGTCCAAAAATTGACATGTTCGAATTACTAAACTTCGAGACCATAAGACTTTAAAAAGGCAACCCTCAATTTTATTGGCCAAGGCCACCCTACGGGGACTAACACTTTGAACAAGTTCAAAGTGTAATTGGGAAAATAAGCCCAAGAGGCAGATCCCAAGGCTACAGCCAAACTAACGCGGTTCGGAGACGTCCGAATTTCGCAATAAAAACAGGCCTTCGAATTCCTTTATAAATCGGTTAAAATGGCTACCCTCGGAAAAATAACCAAAGGGCTTCGATAACGTCAGCCCTCAAAAAACCTTAAGAGGTATCGAACTGTTCGAACCTTCGAACAACTTAGTACTAACTTGTGCTAAGGCAAAAAAAAGCAAAGGGTTTCGATAACATTAGACCTCGAAAAAACCCAACGGGTACAGACTTACTTCGTGCTAAGGCATAACAAATTCCTATATGATTAAACTTTTTAAGCCAAAAAGGGAAAAAACCACTTTTCTGAGGCCATATCGGCCCGATTCAAGAGCCTAAGGGCCATTATATTTTTTGAGTTCGAGATTTCATCCTCGCTCAACTAAAACCTAAGGGTTTTACTATTTCGAGTTCGAGTAAGTTCTCACTCGACTACAAAGACTATATTAGTCTGACTTCGGCCAAGTTGCCTAAGTTTCACAAACAAATTTTCACAAGGCATGAAGCGAATCGAAATTTTCACAAGTCAAAAAATTGAGACAAAATTCAAAAAGGAAATATTTTATATATGAACGAAGGTATTTACAAAGGACCAACCAGGGTCCTACACAAAAAGAAAGAAAAAATACAAAGACCCCTAGCTATTCTCGAGGGAAGCTCTTTCCTCGAGGGCAGCTTCTTCCTCGGGCACCTCATCATTATCGGACCCACTCTTGCTTCCATCATCATCGCCATCATCTTTGTCATCAGAAGAGGCCAACAGTCTAGCATCGGCTTCATGCTCTTTTGCCTTTGCTATCTCTTCGGTAAGATCAAAGCCTCGGGAGTGGGTCTCCTCGAGGGTCTCCCTCTGAGATTGGAATTTTGCAAGCTTAGAAATCCAATGTGCTCGTGTTTGAGCAGTATCAGCAGCCTTCCTCACTTGAGCTTGAGCAACTTCGGCATCGGCCAGATAAATAGCCACCATCTTGTCAGCCTCGACTTTTGCTTTTTCAGCCTCAGCTTGAGCCTTTGTGAGTTTGGAAGACAGCTGAACTTCAAGATCTTCTATCTTCTTTGCTTGAGCCGAGCATTTTTCCTTCATACTTCGAAGTTGGGATTTGACTGAAGACAACCAGGCCAGGCACTCTCTTTCTCAGCAGCAAGGCGGTCCATTCCTTTCTTCCACCTGTAGGACTTTGCCTTCACTTGGTCAACCTCCTTTGGAACAGCTCAATCCTCTCGATCTTTTACTGCAGCTGTGATATTGAAATATTAGCCTCCATTCCCGAATCAAGCCCATGGGCTTTTAAGAGTATCATTACCTGCTCGACCAAGTCGGTCTGCTCCTTGTGAGTCTTGGTCAGTTCGGCTCGGAGGTCCCTGATCTCCTCGTCCTTTTTCCCACAGTGGAGCTTGAGGTCATTCCTCTCCTCCGAAAGCCTTTGGAATTTGGCCTCACACTGGCTCAATTCAGCCCGGGACTTGGATAAAGCCTTTATAGAAAGGGAAGGGAGTTAGAGAAAAAACAGAGGAATGCTACATCAACAAAAGAACTAAAACTTACTCGGTTCAGGAATCGTTGGGCCTATTCGAAGAGGTTGGATGCGTCATTAAGATCGGAAGCATCATAGATCCCGGTAAAGCAATCCCGAAAGGGATCCTCCCCACCGGGGACTCCACCTACTTCAGGGGTCCTCAAAGCTTGAGCATCTCGTATCGCCTCTTCGGAAAAGGAAGGAAGGGATGGCGAGTGACATGCTGTCATTTCCCCAAGTGAGTCACTTGGGACGCTCTTTTCAACTCGAGGGGTCCCGAGACTAGCCCCCTCGGATATACTCATTGTTTGACGAGAAGCAGCCTCAATCTCGTACGATTCGGGGACTTTGCCCGAAACCTTCTCCAAGGCCTCCTCAGCATAAGGTGGGGCCTCACCAACCTCCACTGATTCAGTGGCGTTGGAGGCCTCGACAATTTTCCTCACTCGGGTCACAAGCACCGAGTCGCCATCTTCTTCTTCTTCTTCTTCCTCCCATAGTTCCCGAACTACATGGGCAGGGAGGGCAGCAACATCTATCCTCGATTTGCTAATTGAGCTCTTCTTCTTCTTGGGCTTGAGGTCCTCAGAGGTCGAAGCCCTTTTTCTCTTGTTGTCCTTCGCCGATTTCAGAATCGGAGCCAAAGCCTCCTCACCAGACGGAGGCCTCATGGTCGTATCCTTGCTCAAGCCTGCACACAAGGAAATTAAATAAGTATAAAGAGATATTACCAATTCATCGGATATGTAAAAGAGGAATCTTACCATGGTTATTTGCCTCCCATCAGCCTTTTGCCAAATCGCTCCAACAATGCTCAGAGTAAGTGGAGGTCGAGGCCACTTTTCGGACCCAGCTCTCGAGGTCGGGGATCGCACAAGGCATCCAAGAAACTGCTGCATGATGGAAGAAGGCATTAAATAAATCATAGGAATGGAATAAAGCATGGAAATTAACAAGTGAAGTAATACTTACGCTTCGTGTTCCATTTCTCAGGAAATGGCATCTTCTTCTCTGTCGGGATGAGATCGGAGGTCCTCACTCGTACAAATCTACCCATCCAGCCTCGATCTTTACCCTCGTCAATGCTCGATAACAAAACCTTGGTTGCCCGACGTTGCAGTTTGATCAACTCTCGAAAGATACGAGGGTTGTACAACCTGATAAGGTGATCGAGGGATAATGGCATCCCCTCGGCTTTGCTCGTGAAGAATCCGAGCATGATGACTATTCGCCAAAAGGAAGGATATATTTGGCCCAAGGTCACCTGGTATTGACGGCAGAAGTCAATGATGATAGGGACGAGAGGACCCAGCGTAAAAGGGTAAGTGTAAACACTCAGGTACCCTTCCACGTGGGTAGTAATGCTCTCTTCAGGGGATGGAATCACTACCACTTTGAACCCCCCAGTTGCAATATCTCTTATCTGCTTGAGGTACCCCACAGTTATCGAGCAACTGAACCTCGACACATGCTCGCACCGACCAGGGACCGAGGAAGGTTTCTCGATCTTAAAATCCGATTTGAGGATACACGGGCCAGGAACACACTCCCCAGGGAGCGGATCCACCGGCGTTTTGTCACCGGCCAGCCTTGAAGAAGAAGCTTTCTCCTTTTGAGGGACTGTTTTAGATGTTTTCGCCATTTTTATGAGTTGAGGAAAAGAGAAGGTAGTAAGGTTTGGTGTTTGAAGACTGGCGGTGAAATCTGAAGATTAATGGAAAAGAAGAACTTGAGAGAGGTAAAAGACTGAGAAGATTAGAAGAAAGTGAAAGTAAAGTTTGATTCAATGAGGGGAATGCCTATTTATGGATTTACGGTCACGGTTCAACGGCACTAGTGGTTGACCACCAACTGATGCTCATTAATGGTTTGGGGAACAGACGGGACGTTTCGGTCACTTCCATCGCTTGCATCACGGGGATGACATCATAGTTTATCGAGGTCAAAAAAATGAAGGCTCAAGTTATTTCTTTTCATTATACTCCAAAAAACGAGGGGACTATCTGTGTACGGTTGAAATCAGGGCCATCCGATTTTACTATTTCATCGAGACTGGAACGTTGCATCGAATGTCAACTTCGGCCAAATCACGGAGCTGAGGCATCGAGTTCGAGATCAAAGTCTCTTTCGAGATCGAGGTTGGTAGCAATCGAAGCCAAGAGACACAGATGCTGAGCAATATCAGAGATAGCTTAGTAACGGAAGAGCGAGATATCGATGACTAGTCGAGGGTCATGGCGTAAATCTCGGAACGAATCAAATCTGAAGCGGTTAATTAGCTAATTATGTGATTTCTTTCTGTAATTAGAGTTATACCATAAGTAGAATTCTTCTACTATATAAAGAAGAGTTCTAATCATTTGTAAGGATCATACACAAAGATTAAAGCAATACAACTCTTTTTGTCTCACTTACATTATTGTTCATCAGTTTATTCCATTTTCTGTTGTTCTTGCACTCATCAGTTCGAGAGTATCTTGACTCGAGGTATGAAGCTCTATTCGAACACTGGTTTGATTTATTCAATTCTGTCATTTACCTTCATATTTATCAATTAGCGTTGAGTAGAATCACATATCCTTAAAACCACAATATAAGTTTAATTATTATCAAAATTTTAGAGTAAACAAATTCTTGATCAAAGAAAAACAACTATAAAAGCAAATTCTCCAAATTGGTTACAAGTAAATGTCTTTCTGCTCTGCTTTTAAATGTGAAAATCAACAGTTTCAAGGGTAAGCGCTGCTACCGTCTTCAATTTTTCAGGCCACAAGGCCCGTCATTTACGAAATTAGCAGATACACACTACCCTCCACGAGGTAGGGGTAAGGTCTGCGCACACACTACGTTCTTCAGACCCCCACTATGAGATTGTACTGGGTATGCTGTTGGTTATTATACATATAACCCGTGTCAGTTGCAAAGTAAGTTGACCCTGTATTTCACATATTGAGAATTTTATTTCCTCCCTTTTTTTCTATGAAAAAACTCACAAGGAGACGGCTAATTAATCAATTAAACGGTCTTACGCATAGCTCTCACTTCATATTTGACAGTGAAAATTATACTAGTATTATGTTACTATCACGGGATCACCATTATCAGTATTACACATTACATTACACATTACAGGTCTGCTTGATCCGAGAGGCTTATTGATGCTGAAATTAGCATAAGTTGGAGGCAGGAAGCTTATTCTATTACTACTCAAGTACATATAACCATGACTTTACAATAAAGAAAATACATATAACATGTTCTAAGCAAATTGGTGTTGCAGCACTAATGCTCCCAGAGACTAGTGATGATATTGAGTAATGACCCTTTAATCTTTCATGATACCCCAAAATCACACAGATGGGAAATACTTGTTGAGATTGAATGGAAGGGAATAGAATTCCTCACTCCTCGTGTCGGTCTTGAAAGACCTGAACTTGTCCCACCATGGCTTTCCTCTGTCTTTCCTTACCTGACTATCCTTTTTGTGCATTGTGTTGTCCAGTAAATAAGCCAGGATACCCGCAACAAATGCTTCCGATGAGAATGGAACATTAACCATGTCGTTGAACTGAACAATAATAACAAAGCACAAGAAAGTTTTCTCAGCAAACGTGACCAGGAAAAGTAAGTGAAGCTGATTAATATATTCAGAAGCTAATGCCAATTTTCCATACCCATCGTCCACTCGTGTGAACAGGTCCATAACCAGCAATAACTGTGTACTCGTTGAAGTACTGTGGCACTGACAAACCCAGAAAGATAGAGAAACCTAATATAAACTTGGTACGGAAACTATTCAGATTACAGAACTGGAGGAAGCTTAAGCCTCCAACGCCTGCAAATGACAAACAACATAAGAACTCACTAATTCTTCAATAACATACATCAGAGATTATTGGTTTGAACTTGCTTCCATATGCTTACCTACATAAGCGAAGAAAATGCAGTACAAAGCACCTACAATGGGTGCTGGTATTGAAGCAAAGACTGCTCCAAATTTTCCTGAAGATGATAGTGTTGTCAAGACAATCACAGGGAAAAAGGAAAGGGAGGGGCGTAGTCGATTATCAAATATATCAATAAGATCCTTCTCAAAGGGAATGTTTAAGCAGGTGATTTACCGAGAATTGAGAAGAAAATCATAAACCCTGCAGATATCTGAACAACTCTTCTGCTGCCAACACGTGTCAGTGCTAAAAGACCTGCATTCTCACTGCGTATACGCAGAGGAAAGGACATCTCAATCAACTATTATAACAAGAATTTATCGCTCGGTACAAGAATTTTTCTGGACTTACATAGATACAGAAGATCCATTCCCAGTGCCAAACAACCCCGACAGTAAAATGCCAATTCCCTGAGATATAAACAAAAGAATGTTAAATTAACGACAGCAACAAGACCTGTAATTTGAAAATATTATAGAGCAGCCAAGCAAACAGTTCATCCTCATGAATCCCATTGAGCTCTTCTTTTCGCAATACACGATCTCACGAAAAGAAGCTTCCTTTCTCTCTCATGGTCCAAACATACAGTTATCCAGATCCAGTTTCCTTTCTCTCACTCTAGCTCTTGCTCTTCCCAATTTAACTAATGGGTTAGCTAGCATGTTTAGAGTCTTGCATAGGTTCAGCACATGACTGTATAAAGTGCAGATTGAAGAAAAATGAGAAAGCACAAGAAACAATAATATTTGAACTAGATAATACTCTGCATAACTTTAGCTTGCAACACCCGATTCCCAAGTCTTCTTCTGAGATTATTAAAGAATGCTCCAGGGTAAACAAAAGGCAGATGAAAAAAGATTAGATAGTGAGGAGAGGAAAGAAAGACTTGGTGCAATGGTGAGGTTGTCGCCATGTGACCTGGATGTCACGGGTTCAAACTATGAAAATAGTCTGGTACAGAAAAAACAAAGTAAGCCTGCCTACAATAGACCAAATTTCGTCCAACTCTTCCCTGGAACCCCGCACATAGAGGGAGCTTAGCAATTAGTTCAGGTTGCAGTTTTAGTGTGGAGAGGAAGCAGGAAGAAGCCCAAGAAACCACAAGAGGAAGCAAGATAATATTATCGGTCATCAGATAGCCATGCATGAATTTTGAAGTGTCCCAATCTTTAGCCTCAAAAACAATATCTGCTAGATATGACAACTGTTGTTTACATCATGTCCAAAGTAGTAGATTGAAATCTGCAGGTCAGCAACCAATTTTACTAAAATTGGCATTACAGAATAATTGTTCTATAGACCTGAAATTGAGAGAAATAGATTTCACTTGGTGCGACAGATGCATCACAATATTGGTGGATAACCTGAAGCTTAATCAAAAGGTAAAAATGGCAAGAGCAGAAATCATTCCAAAAAGATCCGGTGCATGTGATTGGGAGATATTATTCACGATTCATGTTCCGTTTTGCTAAAGAACGGGCAGTAAAGGGAGCAGGAGGGATGATTCTAGGAAAACGCCTTTTTACCTGCCAACCTACACCTCTGCTGAGTACGGATGGTGGCAAGGGAGTAGCACTTGCATATCTCGTTATTGCAATAAAACCACCAGTGGACTGGAAAAAATAAAATCAACCATCAGAAGGGAGTCGGGCATGTCAAGCCCAATTATCTTTTTCTTCATAAAATTAGCAATCAACAGAAGTGCGCAAAGAAACAACAGAACTGCAAAGGGAGCAAAATGGGCGAAAATAGAGCAGGGAATCATAAAAAACAGCACAGATGAAGGTTGAAAAGCAACTCTTAGACATCTGCGCCAACAACTAGGGGCTCATAATATTTACGCCTATTCTAAGCAGTCAGCAAAATTGTCTAACACGCAGAACCTCCAATAAGATAGTGTAAAGCATTCACAATTTTGACAAATTTCTATGCCAGGCAGGTAAACTAACCTCAACAAGAGCAACAAATACAGCCATCATCATAGCAAATGCTTCACCAGCATCAAATGAAGGTGGTCCCCATTGGAAGGGGTAAGGAACTCTGATCCTGCGGGCAAAGATCAGCGAGAGAATATGATCAACAATTACAGATCATAAGTTGCTTTTAATTGATAATACTTGAAGGGCACCAAATGGAATAGACAAGTACATTCTGAACTATAGAAGGCGCATAAAAGAAAAAGGTGCTAAACAAATAGAAAGCTTGGCACAAAAAAGAGCACATCATGTCTTGCAGAATAATACCATCATGAAGGAACGGAAGTGGAGAAAACAGTAAACTTTCTGTGCTTTTATGAGTACAACAATGAAAAACTGACAGCTGACTTCAAAAGACAATGTATCTGCTCCTAAAAATGAAAATCGGGTAGGAGAGCTTCAAACACCCATCCTTACTTATTCACTTGCACATGGTAAAAAAAATAACAACTACGCCTCAATTACAAGCTAATTGGGGCACTTAATACTTGCACATAATTTCCTAAATCGCAATTCAAATGTGATATCTACCAATTATGCTCAAGGTAAAAATTAATAGCAATAAATAGGGCATTAGCACATTTCAATTGCGACTGATATGGTGATGGAGACAAAAGTGCGAAATTTCACCCCATGCAAAGGCTTATCTTACAAATTCCTCAACCTATTTTTCTTAATCATTCCTCTATTGCCATTTGAATCAAAATAGCAAGGGTGTCACTTTCCACATCATTAAAAGAACCAGTCACATTGTAACTTCTTAGAGTTCCTGCTGATGGAATCTAATGAGGTGATTAACCTTAAATCACGCAACAAGAAGACAGTAAATGAGTCTATAAGTCTATTAAAATCTTGGAGTTAGAAGCTCATTATGAGGTTATCTCATGTATCAATATGGAAGTGTCATTATGCCGAAGCTTGTGGTGGCCATATACATCACGTAAACTACCCCCTGTGTCCCAACTTACAGATGTATATGATCCAATCTGTTCGTGAATAAAGATAGCAAGCTCATTTATGCATTAAATGAGCTAGGTCTCATTTGTTTGCACTTAATGGAGGTCTGAATCAGAATCATCCAGATCTCAGACGTTAAGTGCGCTTATTTTTGAAGTCTGAATGTTAATTATGCAGATCTTAATCATTAAGCGTGTTTGTTTTTTTTACTTCACAACCACTTAATGGGTCTGAATAGATCTGTATGATTAAGATCTATAACAGAGACTTAATTTCATTAAGATTCTATCATCCATATTCATTATGAACTGCCGCCACCGCCTACCATTATCAACTACCACCATGCCGCCACCACCACCATCCTCAATCATAATCACCACCAATACCACTCACCACTAGCTACTACCCTGAACCACCACCATCAACCAAAACTACCACCAACCACTGCCTCTAGTCGGCATTCACCCGCTAGCCATCACCACCAACAGCTATTAGTATTTCATTTGAATTTTATGTTTATTAATTTTCAATAAAGATAAATCTTACACATTCAGATGTTAAAAATCAAACAGTCTTCATCATTTAGTATTTAGATCTTAATATTCAGTTGTATATTCAGATTCAGATGTCATAATCTTAATACACATCTTGATATTCAGATGTGTATTCAGATTCAGACGTCTAATCTTAAAAAAAAAACAAATGAGGCCTTAGTTTCAGATCCTTCTCGAGCTTGATTATTAAAAAAGTTATGCTCACCTAACCTCGGCTCGGGTCGACTGAAATAACACCCTAGCAAAAGCCAAAAGCACACTTAGATACTTGTGCTTCTTTCCTTTGCCACACTATCCGTCACTCACCATCACAAACACCGGCCATTAATCATATTCCAATTTTTACCTATATGGAGTCACCATCAATCATCACGAACCCACACAATCAAAACTTTAATATGAAGTCAATGAGATTTCAACTTCTTTGTATGTGAAAATTTTAAAATTCTCTATTTAAGTATTTGAGATTCAGCGTAGACTTAGACAAAGATTGATAAGGTTTTCATTTGTTTGATCGGTAGATATATATCTGATTATTGCCTTCCTCATGCAAGAGGAATCCAATGCCCCTATAATCCTTGAAATTTGAATCTACTTGGTGAAAGCTTTATTAATTATCCTACAAAGGTGACTAAACTTTCGTCCTATCTAGTGTATATATGTACTTTCAGGCTGCGACAGAAAAAAAAAAGTTGGAAATTTTGATGGTCCAGTGAGAGTTTAGTTTTTCGCATTCGAGCTCAACTTTTTGAGCTATTTCTTGAGTTGTTTGATCAAGTCCTAAGCTCGTATGACAATCAAGATAGAGCTTGAGCTCAGAAAATTTCCAAGCGGGTTGACCTCCCGCTTCTAGGCATAGGTAGGCTCGTTAACATATCCAAACCTAATCATTCTACTTCCTTTTAATTCTACTCAGCTTGCACCACCACCAAAGTCCCTAGTAAGATTCTTTATTTCCATACGAAGTACTTTTCAAATTACGTTAGCAAATTAGTAGCATGAGGGCTACTTACTACTATAAGTTCAACTTCATCAAAAAGTTTCATTTCAATCCTACTTTTGGACCCACAAAAGGAAACCCAATGGAATTTCCAGAGGTCTGATCAGGCCGTAAATGTAGCAGAAAACGATGAGGGTTAAGGAAGAGAAAAAGCACTCACCATGGAGCACCATCAATGAGTCCAGCACGATCAGTTCTGCAGCTTGCTTGGGTCTTTGGTGGAGTCCCATTATAAGCCCCACCCACAGTTAGCAGGTGGGCGTATATCCATACAATTGCCACCGTGAAAAGAACAGCAAAACGATCAAATATATTCTTTCCTGGGCGTATCAGATGGGCCAAATACTGCAATGACCACCAAAATCAAATAATTTGTAATTTTGGTATGCTACAACTCCAAGCAGCATAAAGTGATAGTTAAAGGATTTCTCGATAAAGCATCTCACTTGAGAGAAAATGACCAAAAGGACCAGCTGCGGCAACCCAATTTCAACACATTTGGCAACCTACACATAGAAGATACGGTCAACATTTCAGCCATTATATAGCTACAAGCAAGTAGACACAAAAGGAAAAAAGGCTCATCTACATCAATACTTTCGGAGAAGGAAATCTTCATCAATACTTTTGGAGAAGGAAATCTTTATCAATACTTACCCCAGGAAAACCAAATTCGTAGAGCCCGAAGCCGACAAGAGAAACTAAAGGAACAGCTGAAAGCGGGCTCAAAAACCTAAATAATCGCCAGAAATAGAAAACCAATCAGAGCTAGTTTTCACTGAAATAACACAAAATGATGACACAATGACGTGATGCAGTGAACCACAAAAGCTGACCCTTTGATCAATAACTTGATCTTCAATTCCAAAAAAGACAATAACAGGTGGAAAAAAGAGTGCTTATTAAGTTGTAGGAACTTGACCATAAGTCTAGAATAACATCAGACAGTCACAAATTGACATAATAGGAACTAGATCAGAAGTCTATGCATAGGGAATAACATCAACCAGTCATAGTCGACACTAAATGGCACACAAATAAATCTTGTGATGCTGACAAACCTTACAACATTGCGCCAAAGACCACTGAAGCCCAGGACAATCTGAAGTGTTGAAGCAACGATAAGTGCACCTTGGGTGGCCCGCATTATCTTCTTGAATCTCTAATGAAAAATAGAAAATGTAATAAAATATTAGGACAGGATATCACCAAGATGCAGTGGATGAGTCTAAGTGATGCCTAAACATCTTGTACACAAATTTAAAGAATATGCGCTGATATGAATTATTTTAAGGAAAATGATTATTAGTTTCCAAATCAGCTAAGATTTTGTGCATTAATGTCTTTGGCACTCAAGCTATAATATAAAGAAAATAAGAACAATTAAACTGTCATTCCATGATCTGACTGTTATACCTACAAGAAACTTCATCACAAAACCAATTTCTGTAATTTTCTTTTCAATTGACTATGATACGTGATCCAAAGAACAAAGGACAAAATCAGCATCTGAAGACACTAACCGAAACAGGGTCTGGGTCATCCCATCGCCCTGAAAGGATAATTGAAATTGTAGGTGCGACAAAGGTATAAGACGCTCCAATCACAGCGGGTAGTCTAGTTCCAAAGTAAGATTGCAACAAGGTGTTCAGCCCAGCAACAAATAGCAATGTCTGAATAACTTTGGCTTTCTCCTCCTGCAAAAGAGCAGTATCTTTTGTTTACTATTGTCACACTACTTTTAAGTGAAAAAAAAACTATTCATGCTAAGCTGTATAACAGCTTCGCAGTGTCAACTGGCCTCACATTTCCTCCTCCCATTTGGGGAACTAGAGCCGTAGGAATGATAACTGTGGTACCGAGCATAACCAGATAATGCTGAAATCCAAGAAGGATAGCCTCAGCTGCATTGAACAATAAGACAAAATCAGCATAATCGATGATCCACATTTCGGAAAATAATCAGCAACAACATACAAAAATAAAAAGATGAAATTTTGTTCAAGATCAGCAGCACAAAAAGAAGCAATTACTTTACAGCCTAGATATTACTCCAATGTCAGCCAACAGGACAATAGTTTCAACCATCAGCCACCAGACACAAGATTTCTACTAAGGCTGCACGATATATCATGTGTGACTAGCAAAGGATAGCATAAAGTATACAAATCACCCCAAAAAAAGGGGAAGAACTTTCAGGCACAACGAATATAAAAGAAATGCCACTAAATGACAGTCAAATATGTTAAGAGGCTAAATGAAAATAAATAAATAAAAGTCATATGCTTTAACAACTAGAATTTGAGAAAACATAGAAAATGTGGAACTAAAGCAATTAATGTGAGCTCTGCTTAATACAGCAACACACACTACACTAAGAAGCAATTCACTGAGAAATAGTAAAGCCTGTGGGACAGAAAACAGAGTTGAGGAAAAATCAGGGCCAATATGCTTCAGCAAGAATAGATAAGATTATGCTACTATGCTAAAACAAGAACTAAGAACCAATCAAGCTCACAGAATTAAAAACTCACGCCAAGGAGGAGGACTGGTAATGCAGTAAGAAACACAGGGAAGCTGATCTTTTGGTGGATGTGGTGCTGGTTCATCTGCCTTTCCTGCCATCTCTCTCTCTCTCTCTCTCTCAAAGTGAGGACAGTACACTATGAAGTGTGAGTAGAGAGACTAAGCGGTGCAAAATCCCAAATCTGCACAATGACACATAATAAATCTCTCAGTTTTCAGAAACCAATAAAAAGGTAAGCAAAAGAAAAAGGACTCAAGCTTTTTGTTTTGAGTACCTAGAAAGCAAGATTGCAGAAAAAAGATTTAATTTTTAAAGTACCCAAAAAGCTCAATCACTCATATATGAACCACGCAAGCTTGACAAGATTGGAACAACAACTCACATGTATATATGTTCCCACAAATCCACTCACTTTTTACTAGTAGTATATCTTACTGTAAAATAAAATAAAAAAAGAGAAATGCAAATGAAATGAAACTGTAGCAAAGTGTTTTGTTTTGACATTGACACTGTAAGAAAGAAACTACCTTTAGCAACTTCAAGTGATGTATTAAGGTCAATAAAATCACAGACCCACTTTCACTTAATGATTTTCAAGTAAAAAAAAAAAAACCAGAGGTTTATACCAAAGGGAAAAAAAGAAGAAGAAAAAAAAACTACCAACTTTATGAAGATGGTATTTTGTTGCTTCAGTCTAATGCTAAAATTAAAGCAAAAATGTAAAGATAAAAATAGACTGAAAATTGGCCCCCTAACTTTGAACACTGCTTCTTTTTTCCCCTTCTCTTTCTGTTTCAAAGAGAGATGTAAGAATTTAAAAAATTCGAAGAATCTCTCGATCACGATTCAGGCACACATTTATTAATGTTGTTTCTTTGTTTATTTCTCTTTCCGAATTGAGTCAACACACATTCGCTCCCAGGGGTTGACACCTCAAATAAGAAAGTAGTGTAAAATACAACATTTATGAATTATGAATTTATAACCAGGGAATTTTTGTTTTTTAAAGAAACATTATTGTTTTACATCTGCCCACCCCTCTGTCGGTTAATTTACTATTTTTCTCCTATTGTTGTCATCCATATTTTAAAGGGGAATGCACCTAGTTTTCTGGTTAAATTTTTTTTTATCGTCTGCCTCACATTGTTTCAGTTCTTTTTTTAAAATGACGGATTTATCCTTGAATATACTGCAGAATCAAGTTAAGCAAACTAAATAATTTAAAGAAATAATTAAGTTTTGAGTAATATGATTGAGGAATTTGTACCATCTAATCCAGAAAAAAAAAAAAAAAAAAAAAAGAATAGAGGAATATTGGGGTACACAAAAAGAAGAGACAAATTGGAAAAGGAAACAAATGACACCGACACATTCTCCCTATTTTGGTTCCAATTTGCATCAGATCACCTATTCGAATTTTGTTGACACTTGAGGAAATTTCCACCTTAGTCCCTCCCAATAGAAAAATAAGTATAAAAATCCTACTATTAATTTCTGTTTTGTGATGACAATTTGATATTCACTTGTTCAACTAATTTAAATTTACGCTAAGTAGTTGGTTGAATACGAGATACAATAGTACTTAGCATTTATCATTAGGGTTTTGGTACAATAACTTATCATCATTGCTTTGGTGCAGTAATTAGTATTCATTATTATTATTATCCTTCTGACTTGAGAGTAAAAGAAAAAGTACTCTCAGCGCCTTAGAAGTCAGAACAAGAATAATGTAGCTGCCCATTGCAGTCGGCAAATATTGGGTAATTGCTGAAGAGGTTAAAGTCACGTGACATGTAATCTTCCAAGCATCACAAAATTTAAAAATTGTTCCTTATTATGAGTTGGTAAAAAATATTACAATATACAATTTATATAATGGAAATTAGTTTTTTTATAAATAAAATATTTTCTTGTAAAGTGATTTTCATGCTATAACTATTTTCTAGTGTTTAGTTCATTAGTTGTTGATTGAAAAAAAAAATCCACTTTATTTTTCTTTTTAAGGATATTACATTTGTTTTTTTATTACTTTTACTGTAGTAGTATATTAAAAGTCACTTCTTCTTTTTAGTTTTTCACTTCAAACTTCATAGGTTGAAAAGTTAATTTATGAAAAAGGTGAAATGAAGGAGGTGGATCTTTCGGCGGAATTGAAAATAATTTGTTAACAGTAAAATTAAAAGGAGCTTTTTCTATTGCTTTTTCGAATAAGTGATTAGGGTAATAACCCCAAGGTGTTAATTACAAGAACCTTAAACCTAAAGTTACGAATGATTGTACTGCTGTCTCAACTAAAAGTATGGAGGTTTTGTAAATTTCAATGACTAATCTAATTCATTTTACCCAAATCACTTCTAAGCTCCGACTGTAAAATATGGACTTAGAGTTTCTTGATGATATTTTGCAGCTTTTACTTGTATCACAGGCTTGGTATATACCTTTCGATTCTTTTACAGCTTATTTGAATTATTGTTATATATCATATTGTATTATACTGTATTGTTTGATAAATATAACGTTTGAATAGATTGTATAATTTGCAATCGTTTTATGATATCACGCACCAATAATATGAAAAATAAACTTACAATATTACTAAAAAAAAGATATGAGGTAGAATTATCATATAAAAGAGTAAGGTAATGGATAAAATATATTTATTAACTAATATATAGGGTAAAGGATAAAATATATTTATGAACTAATTAACAAGGAAGGGCAAGATGAAAGAAAAAAGCAAAGTAATGACGCAACCACACCAAATCCGTCATTTCATAAAGTAGCATTTTTCGTCGTTGCGTAATAACGAATTTAACGATATAATACAATAAAATTTAAATAGCAATCAAAATCAATATTATATTTAAAATAATAATACGAAACAACACAATAAGAAACAACAATCCAAACAAGCTGTTATTGTATTTTTAACACATCTATCCTCAAACCTAACATTTACAATTCAGGCAAGTTATAAACTCCTGTTATTTAGATTAGTTCTGTTTGCCGCTTGAGCTAATAAATCATTTGGCAAGTGCATGCTTTTCCTAGATAAAAAGGACTTTATTTTGATATGTATAGAACATTTAGAGTCCGTTTGGATTGACTTTAAAAAAGTGATTTTTTCAGCAGAATAATTTTTAAGCCAAAAAGTAATAAATTGAGGTTGTCCAACTTATTGCTTTTGGCTTGTTTTAAGCAATTTTAAATTATTTTAAGCACTTTTTGACTTTACCAAACACTGAGAAAAGCTAAAAAGAACTTAAAAACTAATTTAACCAGCTTAAAAGTCAATCCAAACACCCTCTTAATGTAACTATATAAAAGTATAGACTTCTTATAAACATATTCGTAATTAATGTATTAATTTTCCTTTTGGATGACGGAAATATATCAATTGACGTTGCAATATCATATAACAAGCTTGTTCAAGATAATAACATTATCGTAACATAACTTGACCTAATGATAGGGGTAAAACGTTTTACAATAAGGTCATAATTATCCAATAAGCTACTTGTCTTGAACACGATCACATAACTGACTGATAGTAGGCTATAATTATGTAGTTTAGCTACTATTTGCACTCTAATTTGGCTGCACTTTATTGATATTTGAATGTTAAATGATAACAAGTTGCTCTAATTAAGAACTTTATGCTTTGCGGGAGCAATTTCGGGCTATGAGGACGTTAAAGAGTGTTTTGGAGCTAATATGGTGCATTGAAGGCCAATCGGAGGTTAGAGCGTTTAAAAAAAAAGAAAGAAAAAAAGATTGCAGAAAAGTCCTCCAGGTGCGCGGTCCATACGCGGCCGCGCATGTCAGGCAGAATGTTGGCCAAAGTGCGCGGTCGATGCGCAGTTGATGCGCGGCCGCGCACGTGCGCCTGAGAATTTTCGTCCAAGGCCAATTTTGTAATTTGAGAGGCGACTAACCTTGACCTATATGAAGCCCAACTCGCCCAAAAAGATGGTATCTCTGTTTTTAGAAGAACTTTGGAGGCAAGAACAACAAGGGAGTAAGACGGAGAATTCCTATACGAGTTTTTCATCTTCTTCTTCTTAATTCCATTGTTGGTTATGATTTTTTATATTGTAATCTTGTCTAGTAGTATGAGTAGCTAAACCCGTCATCTAGGGTTGATGGAACCAATTGTTGGATGAAGTCTTGATTACGTTTTGATATAATTGAGCCGTTTTTACTCTACAATTGTTCAACTATGTGTTTCTTGTGATTAATTGAAAGGACCCTTGATTAATTGTGTCTAGTTATCTTGTGTTTCTTGAGAAAGAACATATGATTAGATTGTTGTTGAACAAATCCACTTTCGAGCAAGTTAAGAGATTAATTACTTGAATTTAAAAGCGGAATTAGAGATAACGAAGATTTGGTGTGATATTTATGAGTTGTACAAATTGTCAACTAGAGTAGTTCGAGAAAATGCTTCTAGTAAATTATCGTAATTGATCGAGAGATAATTACGGTAAACAAGAACTCGTCATTTTTATAGAGTGTTACAGCGAGATTATAGCTGACGTGTCAGGAATTAATTCGACAATTGGAGAAATCAATAACCCTAGATCCCTTAACCCTTGAATTCAACTTCATTATGCTTATTGATAGTTTTTGTTGTCATTTTTCCTTAGTTAAATAATTTCTGTTAGTTATCAAATAAAATCTTGAACTCTGAAAATTGTTAGAGCTTATCATTAGATATCCTAAAAGTTGTAGCAAATAGGTTATTTCCATGTGAGATTCGACTCCAGACTCTTGAAGAAGATTATTTTTGTAGCGGCCGCTTAGTCCTTTTTATAAGGCATAGTTGGACTTGATCAAATTTTGGCGCCATTACCGGAGAACTAATGGTGTTATTATTAAAACTTGGAAGAATTGCTAGGATTTTTAGTTCAAATCAATTTTCTATGGTGTTAAAAATATTTCCATTGAAAATCTCACGTTTGAACTCTTCTGTGACTCACGTGCATGCCTAGAATCTCCTTGAGAACTGGTGAACTTTTTGAAGGACTCTCAGATCCCGAGAAAGCATTCAGGGCATTGAATCGGGCTAACAAAAAGGGCAAATAGTTGAAACAAGACGAGCAATTCGAAATTAAAATGGACGACGTCGAGAACGTAAACGGGAATAATATGAATGATCAAGTTGACCCAAACATCAGAGTGGTAGCACCTCTTGTGCCGGAAACTGCTCTATATGATTGGGCGCAACTAACTGTTGATAACCTGGCTACTGTAATTGCAGTCCCTCAGATACAAGCGGAGACGTTTCAGGTCACCAACAACATGTTGCACTTGCTGCAGAATAAATGGTTGTTCGTTGGATCGTATATCGAAGACCCACAACAACATCTAAAGAACTTTCTATCAATTTGTGTCACTCAAAGACAACCGAATGTGACTCCTGAAGCAATTAGATTATTACTGTTCCCATCCTCAGTGACTGGGAAGGCTCAAACTTGGCTGAATTCGCTCTCAATAAACTCCATAGCTACTTGGGAGGAACTAGTCAAGTAGTTCTTAAACAAGTTCTATCCACCCAACAAAACTGCGAGGAAAATTGATGAGATATTGCAATTCAGGCAGAAACCGACAGAAACTTTGCAGGAAACCTGGGAGAGGTTTAAGGGTATGCTAGTGAAGTGTCCGCACCATGGCATCCCATATCAGATGCTAGGACAGAGATTCTATATGGGTTTGGCTGACAGTATGAAGGCCAATGTAGATGCCTCGGCTGGGGGTGCATTCTTGAGCAAAATATTCATAGAGTGTAAGATTCTTCTTGACAAGATGGCTCAAAATTCAGGTTGGATGAAGAGAGACACAACACCCACTCCAATAGTGCTTTTTGTTGCTCTTGACCCAAACAACACAAATGCATAGATTATAGCCACTCTCATGACCCAGATGAGCTTTCTGACAAAGAAAATTGATGAGATAGGTACGAAACAGGTGCATATTGTTGATACGACAAATGGAGGCCTATGCACTACCTGCATAAATCAATCATATGTTTGCTCATGGAGTGGAGAGAATGATAGCCAGGGCTTCATAGAAGACATGAATTACTTCAATAATTTTGGGGGTTAGAGGCAAAGTGGACAGCAATGTGGACCTCAAAATCAGCAGTACAAACCAAACCAACAACAATGCAATACTATTCCAGGGGAGAACGACCACAAGGCCAAGTTGTGCCTTATCAAAGGCAGCAGGGCTACAATCAGCAACAACAGTTGGCTTACCAACCGCCTCATCAACAGCAGGACAGTAATATGATAGAAATCAAAGGCATGTTGCAACAACTCATTGGAACAAATGGAAAGATGCAAGAAAAGTTAGTCGCACATGATTCGGCTATTAAAGGCATTAAAACGCAATAAGGCCAGTTATCTATGGCCTTGAACAATTGCCCTCAAGGAACGTTGCCTGCAGACACAAACATCAATCCAAAGGAGCAGAACCCAAATCAGCTAATGGCAGTGAGTCTCATGAATGGAAGATATTTAGACAAAGAGCAAGAAGTTGCTCAATCTAGGAGAGACGTTGTGCCAATTACTCCAGTGACATTAGAGACTGACGAGTCAGCGGAGCTCACAGAGGTTGTAATTGAACAGACACAAGTTGACAAAGGCAAGGAGAAGGTAATTGAAAAACTCCCAGAACAGGTGGTGGAAAAGGCTCTTAATGAAGAAAAGACACCAATTTGTGGGCAGAGGCTAACTCCTGCACCATTCCCTCAAAGGTCGGCAAAGAAAAAGAAAGATGATCAACACAGGAAATTCATGGAAATGCTCAAAAAAATTCAATTGAATATTCCGCTGATGGATGCTTTGAGGGAAATTCCAGGCTATGCAAAAATGATGAAGGATCTGATGTCTCGAAAATTTGACTTCCAGGACCTATCTACAGTAACTCTAACTCAAACCTACAGTGCGGTAGTGACAAGACTTATGGCTCAAAAATTGTCTGATCCCAGTAGTTTCACTATCCCATGCACAATTAGAAGTTATGCTTTTGTTAATGCATTGTGTGACTTGGGAGCCAGTATAAACTTGATGCCTTTGGAAATCTACACAAAATTAGGCATTGGTATAGCTAGACCGACCTCAATGTTGCTGCAACTAGTTGATCGCACAGTCAAAAGGCCGACAGGAATTCTGGATGATGTGCTCGTCTAAGTGGGGAAGTTTGTATTTCCTGTCGACTTCGTTATTCTTGACTGTCAAGTTGATGAAGAAATACCAATTATTTTGGGGAGGCCGTTCTTAGCCACTAGGATATCATTGATCGATTATGAGACTGTAAAGTTAAAATGAGGTTGAATAATGAAGAAATAATATTCAATGTTCAACAATCTATGAGGAGGCCCAATGAATTTGCAAATTGTTCACTAGTGGAGGCCGTGGATGTAATACTACAGGAGGAGTATGAGACCCTTAATGTCAGAGATCGATTAGAATCTTGCTTGATTAATTTGGAAGAGGTAGATGGTGAAGAGTTAGTAGAGTGGGTCATGGCTCTTGAAGGTCAAGGGTTATGGAAAAGGGAACCTCAGTTCGAGCCACTACGCTTAGAAGAAAGAGCAACACCACATGCGAAGCAATAAATAGAGGAGCCACCACAGTTGGACCTGAAATCGCTTCCAACTCACCTCAGGTATGCTTTCTTAGGGCCCAAATCTACTTTACCTGTTATTATATCATCCGGTTTGCTAGTTGTGCATGCAGAACAACTCCTACATGTGTTACAAGAATGTACGATTGCCATTGGTTGGACCATGATAGACATAAAAGGTATCAGCTCGGCCTTTTGCATGAACAAGATTCTCTTGGAAGAGGGGCACAAACCATCCAAAGAACGTAAAAATTTTTTTTAACCCGAACATGAAAGAGGTGGTGAATAAATAAGTGATCAAGTGGTTAGATGCGGGTATCATCTTTCCCATCTCTGACAGTAACTGGGTCAGCCCTATTCAGTGTGTGCCAAAGAAGGGAGGAATGACGGTCGTGCAAAATTAGAATAACGAGTTGATCTCGACTCATACAATCACGGGTTGTCAAATTTGTATGGATTATCATAAACTGAACACAGCCACCCGGAAAGACTATTTCCCATTGCCATTCACTGACCAAATGTTGGATAGGTTGGCTGGGTGATCTCACTTCTGCTTCTTAGATGGATATTCGGGGTACAATCAGATCTCAGTAGCCCCTGAAGACAGAGAGAAAACATTATTTACTTGATCGTATGGCATCTTTGCCTTTCAGAGAATGTCGTTTGGCCTTTGCAATGCACCGACTACATTTTAGAGGTGTATGTTAGCCAATTTCACTGATATGGTTGAAGATATTGTGGAAGTATTTATGGATAATATCTCTGTGATGGGGATTCATTCGAAGATTGTCTTCACAATTTAAGAAGAGTGCTAAAAAGATGTGTGGAGACAAATTTAGTGCTGAACTGGGAGAAGTGTCATTTTATGGTATAAGAAGGGATAGTGTTGGGTCATCAAGCGTCCAGTAAAGGTATTGAGGCCGACCATGCTAAGGTTGACGTGATTGAGAAGTTTCCACCGCCCACTTCGGTCAAGGTAGTGAGAAATTTCCTTGGGCACGCCGGATTATATAGGCGATTCATAAAAGATTTTTCTAAAATTTCTAACCCCTTTTGTAAACTCCTTGAAAAGGATCATCCTTTTGTGTTCTCTGATGATTGTAGGTTGTCATTTGAGGAGCTGAAGAATAGACTGGTGACTGTACCAATCATCGTTGCACCCAATTGGGAGAAATCTTTCGAGCTCATGTGTGACGCGAGTGACTATGCTATAGGAGCAGTCCTGGGGCAGGCAAAGGACAAGCTGGTGCACCCAATTTACTATGCAAGCAGAACGCTAAGCGGTTCACAGCTCAATTATACCATGACTGAGAAAGAGATGTTGGTTGTGGTGTTTGCATTCGACAAATTCAGGTCTTATTTAATTGGTTCAAAAGTTATTGTCTATACTGACTATGCAACACTTAGGTACTTGATATCAAAGAAGGAGTCAAAGCCATGCTTGATCTGTTGGGTTCTCTTGTTACAAGAATCCGATTTGGAGATCTGCGATAGGAAAGGGACAGATAACTAAGTGGCAGCCCACCTTTCAAGGTTGGAGGGAGCTGAAAAGAAAGTAGAGGTTGAATATATAGATGAGACATTCCCAGATGAACAATTACTAGCAGTGGCAATGGAGGAGACGCCATGGTATGTTGATATTGCTAATTATTTGGCAAGCGGTATTTTACTTTATGAACTCTCTTCGATTCAAAAGAAACAGTTCTTTCGCGATTGTCGGTCTTATTACCGGGATGAACCTTTACTTTTTAAAATATGTGTAGATAATATGATCCGGAGGTGTATCCCCGAAAAAGATCAATCTTCTATTTTGCAGGCTTGCCATGCTTCACCATATGAGGGCACTTTGGAGGAATTCGGACGGCGGAGAAGGTGTTGGAGTCGGGTTTGTATTGGCCGACTTTATTCAAGGATGCCCATGTTTGGGTGAAAAGTTGTGATGAGTGCAAAAGGACAGGCAACATATCTCACTGCCACGAGATGCCAATGACTACAATCCAAGAGGTAGGAGTATTTGACATGTGGGGGATTAACTTTATGGGACCATTTGTCAGCTCGTATGTTAATAAGTACATATTGGTAGCAGTTGACAATGTCTCCAAATGGGGTGAAGCACTAACCCTTCCAACAAATGATGCCAAAGGAGTGACAGGCTTTCTAAAGAAAAATATTTTCACACGTTTTGGCACTTCGAGAGATATAATTAGTGATGGTGGAATTCATTTTTACAATAGAGCGTTCGCAAGGCTGTTGAAAAAGTATGGAGTTCGCCATAAGGTTGCCACACCTTACCACCCACAAACGAGCGAGCAAGTGGAAGTGTCCAACAGGGAAATCAAAAGTGTCCTGACCAAAATAGTGAATGCGACAAGGACTAATTGGGAAAGGAAGTTGGATAATGCATTATGGGGGTACCGCACAACATTTAAAACTCCAATTGGTATGTATCCATACAAGTTGGTGTTTGGAAAAGCATGCCATCTTCCGGTGGAGCTAAAGCCCTATGGGAACTGCGGCAATTGAATTTGGTTATGAAAACTGCAAGCACAAGTAGAGTCATAGAGATACATGAACTCGAGGAATTCCGGTTCCATGCATTTGAGAATGCAAGATTGTAAAAAGAAAGGATGAAAATGATGTATGATAAGCACATTCTAGATCGAAATTCAAACCCGGAGATCTAGTGTTGTTATACAACTCGAGATTAAGATTGTTTCTAGGTAAGCTGAAATCTAGATGGTCAGGACCATTTAGAGTTGTGCAAGTGTTCTCAAGTGGAGCAGTGAAACTTGAGTCTGGATATGGAACAAATAGGTTTAAAGTGAATGGGCAAAGGTTGAAACACTACCTTGGAGTGGTTGAAGAAAAAAGAGAGAAAGTTGTGATATCTTTGAAAGAGCCCCAATACGTGAGCGAAGGGCAATCATAAAAGCATGCGTCGTGCCGCAATGTTAAATCAGGCGCTTCCTGGGAGGCAACCCATGGTTTGTTGTAATTCATCGTGCCGCGACGTTAAATCAAGCATTTTTAGGGAGGTAGCCCAATATTTTGCTTTGTTCTTATTTTTCTTATTTGATTTTGAACTATGAAAGCATTGACAGGTCTATTAATGTGCATGGATGAAATTGTGCATGTCGGAAGGACTTGGTGTGAAGAAATCAACCCGGAGATAGGTAAAAAGTAGCAAGAAAGGGTAATTTTGGAAGGCCAACATGCGCGGCCGCTCACAGGCCGCAGAATTTGGGACCTTCACTATTGCACATGCGCGGGCGTGCATTGACCGTGAATTTTGTGACCCTCACTGCCCCACGTGCGCGGTCGTGCACCGACAGCGGATCGACCGCGCACTCGGTGCCATTTTTAGGTTTAATTTTATTATTATTTTTTTCCCTTTCTTTAGTTTTTATTTTTATTCTTTTTCTCCCTTGCTAATAACCCCCTCCCCCCAAAAGCCCTTCATTCCCTCTAAAAATTTGAAAAGAACCAAAACCCTCCCCTCTCTCTCAAAATACAATACACGCACACCAAAAAAAAATCCTCCTTTCCCTTCCTCCTCTTCTCTACTCAATCACTCCCCAATCTATATTCCTTATAAGCTTCTTCAGGTAAGTTTCATGGCTTCTATTTTCCTTTTTCTTCAGTTTTTTTAGTTTTTCTAATTTTTTTCTTTTCTTCTTCTCTTTTAATTGTATGGTAGTAGAAGTCATTGTTGTTTTTGTATTTGTTTTGTATTACTAGTATACTTGTTGGTATGTGAGGATAGTGGATTTAATCTTGTTGGGTTGGATTAGACATTGATAAGTTTGTGGTGGAATTGAGGTATAATTGGGTGTTTGGGAAATTTGGGATGAATGTGCACATCAAATGTTTGTTTAAATGCCACAATGAGTTCTTGGATGTAATTTGTGACCAATTGTGCGGGTGAAGTCTGAGTAACCGCTATTGGTTCACACATCCCGCCTTGTACTGATAGTGGTATTTGTTTTGTAGGTACTATGATACCATCAAAGAAAAGACGAACCACAAGTGCCTCTTCTAGTGGTCATGCAGGCTCGTCCCGGGCACGGGCCTCGACCAATGCACCTCAGTTTGATAGCACAGGGTTTGTATCAAGATCATCCCAAGAACATTTTAGTTAGAAGGCTCCTAAGAAGCCCATATCGGAATGGGGTATTGAGAGGGGGTCCCTCCAGGTTGATTGCCCCAATATGTATCAAGAGTTGGTTCGGCACAAGCTGGATAGTTTCTTTGAAGAACCTGAGGAGGCCAAGCTGATGGTTGTACGAGAATTCTACGCGAACTACTCTGAACATGAGGACCATATTTTAATTGTGCGACAGAAGAGTGTTGATGCATTGATAGACGCCATTAGGAGGGCATACCAGTTTCCAGTATTTGGTGGTGGGGAGGACTATTATGATACGTATAGGCAAGAATAAACCACCTGGGACCTATTTTTAAGAACAATTTGTGCCAAACAAAGATATAGTGTGGGTTATGCCGGGAAAGAAGTTTCACTTGGCCGCACTCACCTTTGAAGGAAAGTGTTGGCTTTATATCATCAATAGCCTCCTGCTACCTTCCTCCAACACCACTGAGGTGAATGGTCCCAGAGCTGCATTGATCTGGTGCTTCTGCTTCATGAATGGCCCCGGTTTTGACTTGGCTAAGGTTATTCACGACGAAATGTTAATCTGTTGTCCAGTGCATAGGTATGGGTTCTTCTTCCCTTCACTAGTCACTAGATTATGCTGTGCAGCACGGGTGCCGGAGAACAAGAACATGGATGGAAGAGTGAAGAAAGAACCAAAATTCTGGGCGGATAAACTGATCATTGGGAAGGATCATGTGGTACTTGGCAGAGTTGATAGTGATGACTCTGATGCGCCAGATGAGGAGATGAAGGGCAGGCCGCGGTTGGGGTTGAGTCATCCCCACACAAGCAAGTTGCGGAGGTTGAAGGAACATCTGCGGTCATATGGAATACACGGATGACGGCCTTAGAGCATGAAATGACAGGGTTGCGCACTTCTGTCACAAAATTGGGGACTCGAGTTGATGCATTAGCCACCCAAAATGCAAAATCTGAGAAGAATATTATGGCTTGGCTGCGTGCACTGGGGAGGGCTTGCCATCTCGACCCCGCCACTGTCTCCGGTCAGAACTGATGTACCAGGGAAGTTTCCTTTACCTCGTAATTTTTTTATTTGTATGGCATGGGGACATGCCACCATTTTAAGTGTGGGGTGGGTGATCTTTTGTATGTTGTATGTTTAGTGTAGTTTCGTTAGTTAACTGAATATAAAAAAAAAATCAAAAGTTTTGTTTTGTCCCAATGATGGATATCATTCAGCGGGTTTCTTGAAGGATTCAAGTTGAAGTAAAAAAAAGATTTTCTTTTGTAGTAGTGTATCAATTCCCCCTTGGTTTTTCTTTGGGCCACAGTTATTTTCCAAGGGTTTCGCTTGAACCGGGTGTAGTTAGTTTTTTCTTATTTTATAGGTTAGGAACCCGTGGGCTATGGGCTGAAATGGAAATAGGATCTCTTAACTTCGTTATGTCTTGAATATAACAAGTACTTTAGTGTGACACTTAGGCTCAGTTGTTGATTCTTGTAAAAGTGCCTTAAATTGTATGTTCTTAACTTAGCTTAAGTACCCTGACACTATATATATATATATATTTGTATTGTGGTGAATAATATTCCTTTGGTGGTTTTTAATGTAATTATGCTTAAAAAAGTATGGGGTAATATAAGTTATTTTGAAGGTGGAGTGTTGGTTTGACATAAGTATGGACTTGAATGTTAAAGTATATGTATTAAAGTGCTTAGCAAGATGTAGTCACTCTTATAACCAAATATATACTACCCTACCCGCAGCCTACATTATAACCAAATAAAGTCTCACTTGATCCTAGACTGAATGAGCTCGATTAGTAGAGTAGTACACTACGGGGAAGCCTATGGAGCATTTTTTTTGGCACAAGAATATCGTTTCTGAGGGTGAGTGAATTCTGTCTATTTTTAAGTTCGTCATTGTACGTGAATTTTATTAATTATGGAATGATTCTCTTCTAATATGAGCAGGCACTTGATTCATGAAGGAAAGGTAATTCTTGACCTCTGCGTTAGAGTAAGTGAGTAAGTTAATAATACTGCGTGGTGCGTGGGAGTCAACTCTTGAGGTGAAGATGTTACACTACGGTGCTCGATCTATGTGAAATATTCTTCGCGTGATGAGTTAGGGAAGTCGCTTAGTAAAGTTAGGCCTCTGTAGAGTGTGGTTTGATTGCTCGAGGACGAGCAACAATTTAAATGTGGGGTATTGATAGTAGGCTATAATTATGTAGTTTAGATACTATTTGAACTCTAACTTGGCTGCACTTTATTGATATTTGAATATTAAATGATAACAAATTACTCTAACTGAGAACCTTATGCTTTGCAGGAGCAATTCCGGGCTATGAGGATGTTAAAGAGTGTTTTGGAGTTAATATGGAGCATTGAAGGCCAATCGGAGGTTAGAGCGTTTAAAAAGAAGAAAGAAAAAAAGATTGTATAAAAGTCCTCCAGGTGCGCGGTCCATGCGCGGCCGTGCACTGGCAGTGCATGTCAGGCAGAATGTTGGCCAAAGTGCGCGGTTGATGCACGGCCGTGCACGTGATTCCGAGAATTTTCGTCCAAGGCTAATTTTGTAATTTGAGAGGCAACTAACCTTGACCTATATAAAGCCCAACTCGCCCAAAAAGAGGGTATCTCTATTTTTAGAAGAACTTAGGAGGCAAGAACAACAAGGGAGCAATACGGAGAATTTCTCTACGAGTTTTTCATTTTCTTCTTCTTAATTCTATTGTTGGTTATGAATTTTTATATTGTAATATTGTCTAGTAGTATGAGTAGCTAAACCCCTCATCTAGGGTTGATGGAATCAATTGTTGGATGAAGTCTTGATTACGTTTTGATATAATTGAGCCGTTTTTACTCTACAATTGTTCAATTATGTGTTTCTTGTAATTAATTGAAAGGGCTCTTGATTAATCGTGTCTAGTTATCTTGTGTTGTTTGAGAAAGAACACCTGATTGGATTGTTGTTGAACGACACCACTTTCGAGTAAGTTAAGAGATTAATTACTTGAATTTAAAAGCGGGATTAGAGATAATGAAGCTTTGGTGTGATATTTATGAGTTGTACAAATTGTCAACTAGAGTAGTTCGAGAGAATGCTTATAATAAATTAATAAATTATCGTAATTTATCGAGAGATAATTACGATAAATAATAACTCATCATCTTTATAGAGTGTTACGGCGAGATTATAGCTAACGTGTCAGGAATTAACTCGACAATTGGGAAAATCAATAACCCTAGATCCTTTTATCCTTGAATTCAACTTAATTCTTGCTTATTGATAGTTTTTATCGTCATTTTTCCTTAGTTAAATAATTTCTGTTAATTATCAAATAAAATCTTGAACTCTGAAAATTGTATGATCTTATCATTAGCGGTCCTAAAAGTTGTAGCAAATAGGTTAGTTCCGTGTGAGATTCGACTCCGAACTCTTGAACCGGATTATTTTTACAGCGAGCGCTTAGTACTTTTTATAAGACATAATTGGGCGTGATCAATGAGCAATGAACTAAAATATCGTGCAAGAATTAGTTCAAACTCATATATGTTTTTTACTATAATCTCATTAAATAATTCTTGTTGACATGTAATCCGATCAATTTAATTAAATGTATTTCATGAACTAAAACTTGCTAAACCAACTGCCATATAGCCATGTCAAAGTTTCATGAAAACTTTATCCTAGGCATGAAAACGAACTCTAATAATTTTATGGCTTTGCTCCAAAACTATATTTTTCGCTATTTACTCACCTAAAATTTAGATAGGCAAGTGATATCGTAATAAGGACAAGAGTCCCCATCAATGAACTTGCTGACTAGCTAACAGTATAATACAATCAATAATATAACAAAAGTATGACAACAAATTTTCCACTGAAAATCGATTAGGACTTGAGAAAACACCAAATCTCTTGAAAGATACCAAATAATTGTCTCCATTTGACTCCTTTTTATAGCTAACAAGTATTGTTTCAATGGTTGTAACATGATAATAAATTAGTTAAAAATTGTAGCATTCTTGATTGGCGGTAAGCACCTTTATGAATCTTCAACTAAAATCATAAAAGGGTCTTGGGTGGAAATGGGGCTAGCTACTTATGTTTTGTCCTCCTCGAGATTTCCTTTTGTAACTTTTACATGATTTGTCAAGATCGTCTATCATTTTGCGAGCTTAAAAAGTTGGCTAAAAGAAACAAATTCTATTAGTCATAATGACAGCCCATTGATCACTATACTGCTAAATCTCATAGGAGACATATATAATATAACAAGAATATTACGCTAATTAATGAAGTATTGATAACTAGCACAAAGAAGTATGTACGTTCTCCAAAATTATATGTTTATCTTTTAGCTGACTTCACGTGTGGATCATATCAACTCAAAAGAGTCAGTGTTACAATTTTAGGTGATAAAATAGATAGTGGAAAAAGAAAGAAAATATATGGACCATATGGTTAAGTGTGAATTTCAACCTTATCCCCACAAACACGAGTTGCAGCATAGTAAACCAGGAACGAAGAACTGGAAAGAAAAAAGAAAGAAATTAAAGAAGCAAAACATGAAAGTTATATATCGAAAGAGAAAAGTGGAAGATTTCTCACTTTCTCTTCTCTCTTTTTGTAGCGCAATGTACGTATATGGGGTCAATATTTTAGGGATTTCAAGGTCTTTTTGGTGCTCAATTGACAAGAGAGAGAAGTAAAAGAAAATAGGCACATGAAATGAAGAGTATAAAAGCGAAAATGAATCGAGTCTCGAAATAGTATACTCCTACTAATTATCTTGATATAATTGATTGAAGTAAAATTATAAACATATCTTAACAAGGAATAAAGGAATGATTCATTCCAAGAAAAAAGAATACCCTGAAATCATGAGTTTATTAAAATTAGGTAATGATTTAATTTGGAGTTATGTGTAAATAAGTGCCTAACCTCTCCATCATAATGATGGACTTTTGATTAAAAAAAAATGCTTCTCTATTTGTACAGTAAGGGGCAGGATGAGATTAAAAAAGGAAAAAGGGGCAGGACCCGGGTGTTGCTTTCCATGGTTTAACAAGATAACCTCCTCAAAGGGACCACATCCCTCTTGCAAATCCTCTGCCCTACTATCATGTTCTCATTCCAAATTTCCAGTACATGATTTAGGAAGGGGACAAATCTTCATATGTTATATCTCCTATGGTTTTATGAATGTAGATTATCGTAAAAATTGCGCGGGGCACCATATTTGATCGCCCCCATTTAACCTATATCTGTTTTTTTTTTTAAATTTTAATTTGTACCCACTTTTTAAATAACTTCAGCTCCCCTTTCCCTCGCTGAGTTTAAGTTTACCAGTTAAGTTGAAGTTCGTCAATTATAAAGACAAAACTTCAGCATACGGGGCTGAAGTTCCCCAGTTACAAAGACAAAACTTCATATCTAGAGCTGAAGTTTCCAGTTACAAACTTCAGCTCCAAGTTATAAAGACAACAACTTCAGCATACGAGACTGAAGTTCCCCAGTTACAAAGACAAAACTTCATATCTAGAGCTGAAGTTTCCAGTTACAAACTTCAGCTCCAAGTTATAAAGACAACAACTTCAGCATACGAGACTGAAGTTCCCCAGTTACAAAGACAAAACTCCAGCTCTAGAGAACTTTAGCTCTAGAGCTAAAGTTTTGTCTTTGTAAACTGGGGAACTTCAACTCCGTATCCTGAAGTTGTTGTCATTATAACTTGGGAACTTCAGCCCAGTATGCTGAAGTTCCCCATTTACAAAAGACAAAACTTCAGCTCTAGAGCTGAAGTTCACCAGTGTAACTGGGGGGAGCTTCAGCTCTGTATGCTGAAGTTGTTGTCATTATAACTTGGGAACTTTAGCCCTCTATGCTGAAGTTCCCCATTTATAAAAGACAAAACTTCAGCTCTAGAGCTAAAGTTCCCCAATGTAACTGGGGGAACTTCAGCCCGTATGCTGAAGTTATTGTCTTTATAACTGGGGAACTTCAGCCCCGTATGCTGAAGTTCCTCATTTACAAAGACAAAAACTTCAGCTCTAGAGGTGAAGTTCTTCCCCTTTTACAAAGACAAAAACTTCAGCTCTAGAGCTGAAGTTCCCATTTACTAGAGCTGAAGAGTCCGCAAGCTACTTTAAGTCCGTCTACTAGAATGCTGAAGTTTTGCGTGATTGTCTTTGCTACTTCAGCCCCGCATGCTGAAGTTCTGCGCAAAAGCGGGAACGGATGTAATTTTTTTTACAAAGCGGATATAAGTTAAAACGTGGCACAAAAAGTGGGTACGGATGCAAAAGCCCCTAGATTATCACTCTACTTACTATTCATTTGAAATAACATATAATTCAAGTAGAAGACAATGTGACACATCTATTGCTCAAAAACTGCATTCTTTGCTATCTTCAAAAACCTCTAATAAATTCGTGAAAATAGCACGGGCTAGCCAGTTTTCGGACTGATAATTAAAAAATAGCCAGCGTTTGCAAAGTTATTGAAACATGACCACTATTTTTCTGCAACACGAAAAGTTTCAGCATAATATACTAGAGACTGGTGCACCCGTGTATGAACTTCCAACATATTATGGTGGAACTCCAACATAAGGAAAGTTTCAACATACTATACTGGAGATTGGAGCACATGTGTATGAACATATTATACTGGAAGTCTAATATATTATGTTAGAAGTCCAGTATATTATGCTGGAACTCCAGTATGTTATACTGGAAGTCCAGTATATTATGCTGGAACTCTAGTATATTATACTGGAATATTTTTCGGATTTTGAACAGTATTTTCGTGATTTATCTTTACATGAAATTGACTAAATTTCGATTACTTTTAAAACTGTGGCTATTTTTTAATTATCACTTATAAATCTGGCTATTTTTGAATTTTCACCTAATAAATTCGTACATATATTTGCTTGCATCGAGTGTAAACACTAACCAAATATATGCACGACATACCTTTGTATACATATTTCTTCTCACTTAATCATGGTTAATGAAAATGTATTTTCAGCTTATTAGATCACTTAATCATGATCAATTTAATTTGGTGCAAGTAATAGCGGGCAAGTTTTAACAGTAATACAAGCACTAAGTAAAGAAGCTTTCCTAAGGACCGCAATGGACTCCAAGTTTGAGGGCAGGAGTGGGGGTCCTCCATTCGATCTCTCTAGATCTTGATGATCATTTCTCTAGCTTTGATGTATTTACAAATTAGGATACAAAGTATAGTATGTGTTTGCCCTGAGTAGTCAAATGTGCATAAATTAAGTTACATTATTGGTGGACTATCTTTTTCATGCAAAGGAGTATTAGTGTTGAGATGGGAGGAACTATAACTATTACTTCCGTGGGAGAAAGAGAAACTAGACAGTAATGGTCCCATCAATTATTTAGCTTTTCGTATGTGCATTTCCAGAAAACCAACACTTATTAAGGACTTGTTTGCTTGCTTGATTAGTTGATATTACCAGATTACCAGTCGAGCATTGGAGGAATGCATGGGCCGACGATCTTGGGCTTAACTTGACTTCCGCTACATTGTTTACCTATGAGGGCTTTGTCACGACAGCCTACCCGGCCCAAGTTTTCTCAGGTAAGAAAGAAAAAGGTAGAAAATGACACCAAGTAGCCACTCTAAAGGATTGCTATTTAGGAATTAACCAGTGCGTCTCGAATTTCAGTTTTTTAGTTTCTTTTTTCGGGACAAAAATATCCTGAATTGTCCTGAAGTTAAGATTTTTAGTTCAAAATTTCAGGACAAAATAAGCACCACTAATCTTTAAATAACATTTCTGAGAATGGCTATTTGTACACTTGCCCCAATCCCTCTGCTGCTATCATTTGCTTTGGGGAGGTCAATTGTTAGCTTTTCTTTCCACTTTCTTTGTCCCTCTTTTTGATTTGTAAAAATAAAGAGTAGAGATGATCTGTAGAACTTGCTGGTGTACAATAAGTAGAATTGCTGAGGATTGGTTTATAGAATCTCAAAATAAAATCTTGAAAGTAGCATTGGATAAGAAGGACAATTTAAGAAATCAAATTTGTAATTTGTAAAAGTTGAATAGAAAAAAAATGATGTAACACAATTTAAGGCGTTCGAAAAGAAAAAAATTGTCAAATTAATGGAAACAGAGGAGATATTTTTCATTATTATCTTTGGAAGAAGCGCGGATAAAAATTTCACACTGCACCTTTTCGTTTGGCCAATTGTACGGAAGACTCTTTCCGATGACAGGTAGAGGGATTATAGTAGGCGATACCTTTGTCCTTTAAGTTTATGAGTGACAAAACAGGAAAAAATCTGAATTGTTCTTGGTAAAGAACGTGTGTGATACTCTGCCAAAACCTAAGTTTAATGGGGCAAGAAGTCGCTAACAACAACAAATGCAATCGATTCCTTGGCAAAATCCGTCCTGGCTTAATTGACTGTAACTCTGACAAAACAGATTTGTCCTGTCCAAAACGGATTAATCTTTTAGTCTCAATCATCCCTCATTAGGCATTTCGAAAATAAGTCTATTTCTTCCAACAATTCGCTTTTCTTACTTTGAGATCTTATAGACTCCACACTATTAGATGGTTGAGTTGTCATGAGCCTAATGAGAAACTGACAAACTTTACCTAAGTAATCTGAAGCAGCTGCTACGTTCAGTGTCTTCTCCTCTGCCCCATAATGTTGAAGTTTGTCTGTGTAGATACATCTTTTACATTCCTGCCAGGTAAACATAATATGAAATTCCATTATTTCTTCAATCAGATCCTTAAAGAGAACAACTGCATTTTTCTTTCCATTTTTCAATAAAAAGAAGTGATCTTCAAGATGCCAGATCACAATGGGAGACTAATGAACTTTCGGAGATAAAGAATCTTTTACCTGAAATACTTTATTTAGAGCAGCAATTTGTTCATCATTCAGAAAACCATGTTTAAGCAACTCCCTTAAGAGAAGCACCAGCTCAGCACTCAAATTACAGTTTGTAATGTTTCTAGTAATGGCAGATATACAAGATTCATCAAAGATTGAAGCCATCCATTGAGGAATTTCCTTCCTTCTCAGCAGTGCAACTGCAATATGAATTGTAGGCTTGTGATGGAGCATGAAAATTTTTGAAGCCAAAGATGGTGCTGCCAAAGACATCACTAGCTCTTCTACTATAAAGCGACTCCAGTTGCTCCTTTGTATAGCTGATACTTCCGTTTCCGCATCTTGCCACCGGATAATTATTGACAAACAGAGGGAACAGTTCATTGCGACTGTTATGTCACTTGAGAATATTTGGCCTTCTAAAACAGCCATTACAGACAACAAATAATGAGTGCTGAATTTTAGCGTGTCCGGTTTTCTACTCCTCTCATCTTCTATCCGGCTGAATAACTCCAGCAGGTATTGCGAGGAAAGCAACTTAGTAGGGATAGATCCGAAATGCAATAACTTGCACAAATCGTGGCAGTGTATACTAATATGGGGCCAGGGTTGTGGAATGCTGGTAGGATCCAGCAGATATTGCCAGTCCATAATCCCCGGTAAAATAACATGCAGACTAGTAAAATAAAGCTGTTAGGTACGGAACTCCAAAAAAAAAAAAGAAGGATAGGAGCTGTGTTAAAGGAACGGATCTACCTTTTCAAAGAGAAGAAAAGCAGTGAAAGCACAAAAACAAGAACTTCTCCTGATCTCATTCCTTTGTCTTGGTCAACTAGAGAAGGTACCTTGGAACAGGCATTGGCGATTGTGGTATTAACCAATGATAACAAAGGAGTACTAAGGAGTATGGTTTTTGAAGCTTCAACCATCACTTGATTTGCAGAGTGGTGCAAAACCATAGAAAGAATGCCAAGTGATATAAGAGTTGCTGGAGTCCATCCATCTGCAGCTACTGAGGGGATCAGGTCGTCGATAATCTGAAATCAAGGCAAAGGTCCATTTACTAAAGAGGAACTGGAAGCAAACAGTATTTAAAAGAGTGAGTACTATACTTTCACCACAATTGCAACCCAGGGTTCATCATCGGAGAGGGATTCAGAGTGTACTGCTTGAAAAATGCAGAATACTAGTTCAGAGGTGGCCATGAAAGTATCTGGGGATGAAGAATGACCAAACTTATAGTACAGGTTCTTAATTGCACCAGCTATCCCATGCATGCAGAACTGATCTGAAGCACTGGGTGAGATTTCAATTATATGTATCATGGTATTCACCAATGAAACAATGTCATACTCGGAATACTGTTCTCCAACCTCTCCCAATAGGAACACCATGAGCATAGCTAAAAAGTTATCCCCCGAAGCTACAAGTTCTGCCATAACATACACATCTATCTTCTGATTGGCTTCACCATGTATAGTTATCTGGTTTACTTCGGAAAAATTGCTTCTGCAGAATTTCAACATCTGGGCAGACAGCACGTTGCATATTTTCTCTTGTTGGAACAACCATTTCAAAGCTGTTAAATGGATTCTTGTAGATAGCAAATCCCAGTCCTTTTCAGAAAGCAGGTGGAACACAATCTTTTCAGCCTCTGGGCTATAGGGGATTTGGTAGCTCACCTTAGCTAGACCCCTGTAGAGTGCATATAGATTTATAAAAATTGCCAAAACAGAAGCTCCATGCGTGTTTTCGCTGCTGTTAAGTAGAATGTACTGCTCCAGTGAAGCTAAAACAAGCTTATCATCTGCAAGCCTGGCAAAGGGTTGAAATGATCAACTGAGGACTAATCACATAAGCAGGGAAAATGTAGAAAGAAACAATTTACCTATCGTCATACAGTGAGCTGATGTACAGTAACAGCAGAACTGCCAGTTGCCGAGAAGACAATTCAAGATTTTGGGAGCTTTTATGGCCCAGAAGTAAAAGCGAATCTACAGGGTCAGATGGAAGATATGGAGCAGCATCCCTAATGCTTCGCCCAGAATCATCCCCAAGGATGATATCGGTCATCACACTAAAGATAAGATATACCTTCATTTTCATCTTTTCTGAAGGCAAAAAACCTAAACATCCATATGCAAAACTGAACCAGGATGACGTGAACAGAAAATTTGCAAATATTTTGGTTTCAATATCTGACTCTTGTAGCAATATGGAATAGAAGTTTTCAAGAATTGCAACTGCAATATCCTCATCTTCTATCTCATGGAGGGATCTCATAAACCAAGGTAATATATGTGTTTTACATACATCTATAATGCTTCTTCTAAATTCTGTGTTGATAGGGCTTGTGGGATTCATCCCGCAACTATATGCATATGCCTCTTTCAGTAGGTGAAGAGAGTTACAAAACTGATCTGGGTATTTGCGATAATTAATTAAACAAGTTAAGATGCAATTTCTTGATGCCTCCTGAATTGATTGTAAGAAACTTGAAATCTCATAGGAAGATGAACATTTCATAAGTGCAACAAGTATTGAACAGGCCAGAGTGAATGTCTCTGGAAGCATGCCTATTTCTCCATCAAGATTTTTCTTGAGCATCCCCGTCAAAGAAAGGCTTATTTCTTCCACATGAGACTTGGATACCACCCCAGGGCAGTTCTCAATAGAGTTCCAAATAAGCCTGAGTGTCTCGGTCTGTACAGGGTGAAAAGGAATTTCAGCAACATGATGCAGAACTGGAATCAGGGCCATGAATCCGATTCTAAGTCTCTGTCTAAATGCTTGCTCAGCAGTTGCTAAAAGATCAAGAAGCTGAATACAAGATTTAATTGTTGGATCTTTGCATCCTGAAAATTTATAAATTACTTCATTAGTCATTACAGACAACACTAATTGTGTGTAATCTGACCTAAAATAATTAGAATGTTATCTGTCTCATTGCTGTTAGAGAACTTAAATGCAAAAGATTGTTGAACCATATGGACAAAAAACATTGAAGCCAACATAATTTGTTAATTAGTTTTGTAGGAAAATGCTGTAATCGTCAGAGAATTGGTTGTTTTCCAGATAGTTTAGTAGTGAAGAAAAGGGTACATGAAAATAGAGCGTGATTGAAATACCCTCTTTTATCTTCATTTCTTCAAACAAATCCAATATAAATCTAGCTGCTCATGCACTGTCAATTGCTTATCTTCTTACCTGACAGTCTCAGCACTTCAAATGCATAATCTGCAATGTTCTCTTCCACAAAAACTTGGATTTCATTTTCTAAGACATCTTTCCCCGTCAGATAGAGGTAAAGTAAATCTAGAGTTGCTATTTGAACTTGATTATCAGAAGAAAGCAGCGGGCCTTTGACTGCCTCTGCAAACAAGATAACTAGAGGCCCATCTGATATCTGCTCATTTGTTTCCATCAAGTGGTCAACATCATAAGAACTCCAGCTCGTTGCTTCAGTCATAGAAGCAGTTTGAAAGAATCCTCTCTGTATCATTACTGTTAAGAATGCTGCATAGACAAACAATAACACTGGTTTGAAAAATGTGAGAGATGAGAGTGTCCTACTGAAACTCTAACCCCAGCAGCTGCTGGCTGTTCTGTTGTGTTTCCTATCTTTTGGTGGTGGGGGGAGAAGGGGGTTTAGAGGCCTGAAGAGGAGATTATCAGAGTTGTGGTGAAGAGAGCATAGAACTTTGCTAGTCAAGTCAGCAGCAAACAAATTTCAGAAAATCTAAGTTCAAGAAGCAGAAAGAACGAGTAACGTTAGAAGAACTGGCATACCTATACAGTTCAAGCGAACAACATCACTTTGAGCTTTCATGAGAACTTCCAAAGCTATATGAAGGAGCTTCGAGAAATGGCCAAATAAACTGGGAGGATAGTCACCATCTTGAGACACATTAAGAAGGAATAATTTGTATAGGACGAATAGGATTTCCCCTTGAATATCTTCACTGTAGTCAAGAAGATATTGAAAACTCAACATTCTGTTCAAGGCAAAAGGAGATAGCCACATTCTTGGTTTCAAGAGTCACCTGGACAATTGAAGACCGCTGACGAGATTGAAAATGAGGGCATCCCTTTCTTCGAAACAAGCATAGGACTGGTCATTTTGAAAATCCAAGAGAAGACCTAAGCAGTGAAGCTGTAAAAACAAGAATAATCTTCGATTACATATATAAGAGGAAAATATATTATTGCAAAATAGAAACTGCAAAAGTGCTTTACAAATGAAGGCTGGTCGTTTGCCTCACAAAGGTCCAACATGTACAATTTGACAGATACCAGGGAAATAATTTTAATATAGGAACACTAAAAGGTATAATGTCTTCCTCTTTCTTGTTCATTCTAGCTTCTCAATGAGGAAATCAAATTACATCCAACAAGTATGTCTACAGAATGAGCAATTTACGCATAGAGCTCAGCATCTGATAGGCACCGAATATACTGTTAATCTACTCCGAAAAACTTGCGAATATCAGGAGGAAAACAAGCTTTTGGTGCCATTAAACAGAGCTCAAAGTTTAACAAGTTCGGAATCATCCCCTTGTTTTCTTCTTTATTTCATACCATCTTTTATATAGTTTCTTTCATGACAGACTTCATAGACGTGAACATCAAAATTCAACCTAAGAGTAATTACCTAACAGGTCTAGCTTTCTACAAGCTGCTCCGGCTAAAACCAATTCTCTCTGGAGTCATCCTGACTGTAACTTTTCAATTAAATCTGCAACCATAATACTGTATCTATGCTTAAACTTCTGCTGTTAGCCGCAGTCACTGAAATTGACAGCAGTTCCAGATGTTCTAAAGCTACCCTTCATTAAAGCTTTACTTGATCTGCATTGAAGTGAGATCTTATTGTAATACAGCCAAACGCGGTCTTAATAGAAATCTTAACAAGTTGATCTACAAAGTCATTTTGAAGTAACCGAAAGCTTTACTAATCACAGTCCGTCACCACATAGAGATGCAAATGCTGAAGCACACTATCGAAAACCAAATACTGTACTGTATCGTGGTAATTATCCTTTCTGCAACTTCATCCTAAACTACAAGTTCATTGAATCGAAAAATTTAAGAACTAGGATAGATGACATGTTACCGTGTACAACTGTCTCTGACTCCAAGCCAGAGTGCCACTAGAAACACGATCTACGAGCCGAGTCACAAACTCTGCGTGCACATTGCAGTCCGGAGCTTCACACAACTGATGAATAATCAAATCCGTAGTTTGCTTGGCGATGGATTCATCATCGAAGGAAGATAGAACGCTGACGAGAGGAGAGATGAGGAAATGAGAGTGGAATGTGAAGAATGATTGGCGAAAGCTCGGTTGCGAAAGAGCAGTAGATAACTGGGAGAGCGCGTAGGAAACGTGAACAGTCGGCGATCTCGGATTAGAAATGAGATTGGACAAGCAGAGCAGGCAAATCGATCCGCCTTCATCCGTTGGAATAATCAAAGTTGAGCTATGGCCTTGGGCGCATGTTAACGGTGGTTCTGGTGGTGGCGTCGGTGGTAAGTGGTGGAGGTGAGAGGTGGAGAAGTACATAAATTTGCTGTGTTGTGTGCGTCGTGAGGAAGAGACTGACGAAGCGAAAGAGTGTGGGAATTTTGAATGCAAGGCGGGAGAAAAACAAAAATTCGTGAAGCTTGCCTTCTTGCCCCGGAAAACAATCGCCAGATTTCACTTATCAGATGAACTTTATTTTAAAGTTTGTAAAAGCTGAATTTGCAAACCGCAATTTTGAATAGGGAATTTGCACTATTAATCCCTCAAATTCTAATTTTAATCCTTGTAAAATCTGATAAAGTATATATAACTTTCAATTTACAACTCAAGTACATATTTTATATATATTATTTTTTAAAGATTTATATCACTGGCACATAATACACGCGCAACGCGTGTACACCAGACTAATTTGATTAATCATGTGTTATATTAAACTTGTGTTGTTACTTTATATTTGAGGGTAATATAGTTCTAAAAAAGTGTAACTATAATATATATTTTATACAAAATGGAACAAAAACACACACATTTTAATAAATTGAAGGTTAAATATTCTTAGTCATATGTCACAAAATCCAAAATAGAATGTTTCAATAATTGGGAGATCAAAATTGCTATTATCACTTTTGAAAAAGAATATTTGTTTGACTTTTACATTTTTCTCAAGTACAACAAAGGCTAAGTTAAAGATATAGGATAATTTTGGCTTTTCACCCAAGTTAAGCAAAATAGACGAGAGTAGGGTTAGAGAAGGAAATAACGGTAAAATAGGAGTCGTTCCGATGGACTTCACATTTTAGCAATGAACTGGAATCGGTGCACACCCTACCTGCCTATCGACTTGCTATACTCAGCTCCCATGTATGTTTTTCTTGCTATTACACTCCTTACCGACCGCTAAATATTTGTGATAATAAATTCATCCCAATCTCCATTGCAGAAAATAAATGTCAAAAATTGAAAGCTGCATTTTTTGTGTTCGACTAAATTCCTCTGTATATTGTGAGCATGTAATTTTTTTCCCATATATAAAATTACTCAAAAAATGTATTCAAAATAGTTTATAATTGTTTTGTAAGATTTTAGGAATTTTGTTTTTTTATTTGACTGCATTTTTGTTGCATCGATAGATTATTTGCATCATTAGGAACATTTTAAAATCATAAAAATTATCAAAAATATTTTTATCATTCATCTGTTGTATTTTAAGATTTTTAATTGCATTTTGAGGATTTAACTACAATATTAAATGCATAGTTAAAATATAAGAATCACATTAATTGTTCTTTGGCATTTTTAGCAGAATCCAGTCTCAAAAATGAGAAAATTAATTCAAGTGACTAATGCTGAAAATTCACAACAACAAAAAAAAGAAGAAGAGGAAAACAGAAGGGAAAGGGGCCTTGAAAGGCCTACCCAGAGTTCAGCCGACTTGGTCCACCTTCTTCAATGACCAAACGAGACCGTTTTAGGTCAGATTTGGTCAAGGTGATCTACACCGCCCATGAGTTTAAATCCAACGGGCCGGAACTAACCATTGTTTCCCCTTAAAAGTGCCTGAAACACATAGACCTCTACACCCAAAAAATCCTTCTCTTCTTCCTCTCTCTTAGAGACCCCTCCCCCGCCGGAAATCGCCTCATGGCGGCGGCCTTCCCCCAAACTACCCAAATCGTCACCCTACACCCTCCACCCCCCTCCCACCCCTCGCCTCCCTCCCACATTCCTCCCA